>SNVD02007232.1:0-28082 GCA_013180625.2 Boswellia sacra | reverse complement strand
ATCTGAATTTAATTCAATTTTAACCTTCTGTCATTCTTATGCATGTGGAGGTCATTTCGGAACAAAAAGAACAGCCCTTAAAGTTCTTGATTGTGGATTCTACTGGCCATCATTGTTCAAAGATGCATATCTATTTTGCAAAGCTTGTGACCGTTGTCAAAGGACAGGTAATTAAGTGCCAAAAATCAAATGGCACAAACCCCTATACTTATTGTCGAGATTTTTGATGTGTGGGGAATTGATTTCATGGGTCCTTTTCCTTCATCATTTGGTAATGTGTTACATTATACTTGCTGGGGATTATGTTTCTAAATGGGTGGAAGCAAAAGCTACGAGAACTAATGATTCTAAAGTTGTTGTAGATTTTGTGAAATCTAACATTTTTGCGAGATTTGGAACACCAAGATCCATGATTAGCGACAGAGGGACACACTTCTGCAACCGATCATTTGAAGCCTTGCTCAAGAAATACAACATCACTCACAAGTGTCTACTGTATATCATCCACAAACTAGTGGTCAAGTTGAAGTTTCAAATCGGGAAGTCAAGTTCATTCTCGAGAAGACAGTGAATCCGAGTAGAAAAGATTGGAGATCTAGATTGAATGATGCACTTTGGGCCTACCGAAAACTGCTTACAGACCACCTATTGGGAGGTCTCCGTATAGGTTAGTTCTATGGTAAGCCGTGTCACCTTCCAGTAGAGCTCGAACCACAAAGCATGGTGAGGCAGTAAAGCTTTGTAACATGGAGATGGATGCTGCTGGGGAACAAAGGAAGCTTCAACTGCAAGAATTGGAAGAACTTAGAAATGATGCCTATGAGAATTCCAGAATTTACAAGGAGAGAACTAAGGCATTTCATGATAAAAAGATCTCCAGGAAGAATTTTGAAGTGGGACAGAAAGTTCTTTTATTTCATTCTCGCCTCAAGTTATTTCCAGGTAAATTACGATCTCGATGGGTTGGACCTTTTGTTATACTAATGTTTTTCCCCATGGTGCAGTGGAAATCAAGAGCTTAAAAACGGATAAAGTATTCAAGGTGAATGGGCACAGGTTGAAGCCTTACAATGAGAATTTCCCCACCCAAGTGACGCAGGACATCGATGAGGACCTCTCTACGAGCAACTATCTTGATGGGTGAGGACAGATAACGTCAAGCTTGAGGACGTTTAAAACCAAGCGCTTATGGAGGCAACCCAATATTTGAAATATAAAAAAAAAGGAGAGACAAAGAAAAGAAGGTAGTATTGATCAATTTGTGTGTTTCGAGGAGATTCCTCTCATAGGCTATTATAATTGATCAGGTTTTATCTCTCTTTGCCATTTGTCTCATTTGCTTTGTTGTTTGTTTTTGACTTTCATTTGCTCTTGTGTTTTTATTTCTTGTATGTGTCTCTATTTTCTTTTCTTTTCTTTTCTTTTCTTGTGTTTAATTTGATTATTCCGTGCTTCGAGTTCAGTTGTGCAACAGCTTGAGGAAACACTCAAACGGGAGTTGAAGCCATTGTTCGAAGGTTTGAAACGTGCATATCTGGGAGAAGAACAAACTCAATCGCATTATCGGTAATATCTCTCCTTTTCTTCTCCTCAATGGATGCTGATATCTTTCTATCGAACCTTCGTAAATATTTCCCTTCACTTCCTCAAAATGCTGTGTTTAAAATGTATAAAGTACGGATGACTAGACTTTGGGCATTGATGCTCCTAAATGTGCCTGCTGATATCCGATGGCTTATCGAAGCCAAGGTGAGATTGTCCGGTGAGTCGGACATTAATCTCGCAAAATACATGCCTGGTCTAGGAAAGAACTACTACGCCAAGAGGCGAAGAGCGAAAAGGTTACAAGTATGTTATAAATGTGCTAGATGGAATTGTAACCAGACCTGTTGTTCATTAGGTTTTGCGTCCAGGAATAGAGAAGATAAACTTTCATTTATTAAGAATGGTTTGAGTAATGAGTCGCTGGATAATGTTTTGTTAACTCTCGAGTCACATTCTTGTGGACTTGTTCAGCGTGAATTGCTTAATCTATGACACAATTTCGTGATGAATTGCAGTGTTATAGTCTAGGGAATCTGACTAAAAACGACCCTGTTGCCAGTTTACAAGAAAACTGGATGGGAAGCAAATCCCCGACTCATAGAAGGCGTTTCAGCCGTTACTGGACGTAAAACCAGAGGAAGATGTGAGCCACAATCACAACTACTTGTATATTTGAATGTGTGTTGTTATTGTCAAATTTTTTTTCTTGTTCGTTTGATCTGATTATCAATGTTGTTTTTGTGTTGTTGTTGTTTGTTGATTTTGTTTGTGTTAATGTCAAGTTTTCTTTTTGACAAACCATATGACTACCCTATGGCATAAGTACACGTGGGAGACAAGTGTGGAGGTTTTGTCAACCTCCACCGAACGTGTATCTCTATTTTTTATGCTTCACGTGGGAGACAAGTGTGGGGGTTTTGTCAACCCCCGCCGAAAGTGTATCTCCATTTTCCATGCTTCACGTGGGAGACAAGTGTGTAGGTTTTGTCAAACGTCGCCGAAAGCATATCTCATTTTTTCAAATCTTGGGACGATAAATCTGCATCGAGCAACTTCCACCGAAATTATGTCCCCATGTGTCAAATTTGAGAGTTTTAGTGTGTATATATCCATTCTCCATATTTTCAAATGTCATTATTATAACCTGTCTTACACTTGATAAGCATATTACCTAACGTGCATCATTGTCTTACACAAGGTTAGAGCACTTGTAGAAATGGAGAAAACACCAATTCGACGATTCCAAAATATACGCGTATTTTGTGGATCGCAATTTGGTAAAGATGGAAGAGATTTACCACGCAGCATCTTGACTTGGTTAGGACATTGGCTGCGAGGGGTATTAATTTGATTTATGGATGGGAGAAGTCTGGGTTAATGGGAGTGTGTGTCGATAGCTGCATCCCAGGAGGGAGCAAAGTTCTCGGCATTATCCCTAAACCATTAGCTGTACGAGATATCGTAGGCAACACAATCGGGGAAGAGTTACAGGTCTATAGTATGCATGAGCGTATTGCACATATGGTTATTAAGTCCGATGCATTTATAGCTTTGCCGGGTGGTTATGGTACATTAGAGGAGATATTTCAAATCACCTCTTGGGCACAGCTAAACATCCATCGGAAACCCATTGGTTTGTTAAATGTAATAATTTTTTTGATGGTTTGTTGTCTTTTCTTGATCAAGCAGTAGAAAAAAACTTCATCTCACAGTCAGCGAGACAAATCCTGGTTAAAGCTTCAACTGCAGGGGAGTTAATTGACAAATTACAAGATTCGTCTATTCACCTGATCCAACAATGGCTCGGATAAATTGGTTTGGAGAAGGCAACAAAAGGCGTCAACTGGATTTAACCCTCCATCTGTAATCTCTATTTGCTGGTTTGCTTCGTTTTGTTTGCTTTTCTTTTTAGTGTGTTTATTTGAGATTTTTCATGTCGTTTCTTTTGAGCTTTTTCAGGTTATTTCTTTCGTCCCAGGTAATATTTTCTAATCTCGGTTTTAGAGGTGGTGGCTTAAAAAGTTCAAGTTCTCTTGAAACGCATTCTGGATCTCTTCAATCCATAATGCTGAATAAGGAGGCTAACTTCTAAACTTTGTAGACCCATTCTAACTAACTTATTTTTGTTTGCTGACTTGTTGAACTTTGTTATTTTATGAGTGAGTTTAGTTTTGCGTAATTTAGAGTTGTTATGTGTTTTTATCTTTATCAGTTTTGATTTAAAAAAAACAATTGTGGAAAAACCTGAGAATGGCAGAATATGGGGTTTCTTTAATCCTTGAAACGCATTCTCTCTAAATAAATCTGTAGTTTGTTTATTTCATGTTGATTTGAAGTGTCTTGTTTCTTGTTTTGTTCTTTCATAATAAAGGTATATAGGCTGGAAACCTTAAGTCTGCGGGCTACTGGTCCTAAGGATTGTTGAAATATACAATCTTGACTCAGGTGTAACAACGCCACGTACCTCTTTTCTTGCATTTTGTGGGTCGATGATAAGATAATGATTGAATTAAGAATAACTCTTGGAAAATGATAAATGATGCATGGATCTGTGTGCTTGAAATGTTTATTGGTTTTGCTTTGCTTTTGATTCCTTGCGCAACATTGAGCACTGAGCTATTATCACTGAGTTATTTGTTCACTTAGAGAAAGTTTATGTAATTTAAATGTTTCTTCAGATTTCAATGAATTCTAGAACTTGTTTGATGGTCACTCGAGGCGAAATCCTAGACTGTGCAACATTGGGGAAATGATTTAGGCCATCTTTGGACCGTTTGAGCCTTAATAGTCAACCTTGACTGAAATTGATCCCTAGTTACCCCTTTGAGCCCTTGTAAGCCTTTTTCTTTGTTAACTCACTAAAAGATTTCCCTAATCTCAAATGAATTTATTCCAAACAGTTTATCCCTTACCAATGAGCATGTAGATCGTTCACAATTAAATTTTGAGCTATGTTCTGGTTTTGGGAAGTTAGAGGAGGTTGGGATGTGTCATGAGCAATACAAGTGAGTTCTATTGTGTTTAAATAAAAAAAAAAAAAAACAGAAAAAAAAACAATCTGTACTTATCGTCCACGTACTTACACATTGAGGACAATGTGTTGTTTAAGTGTGGGGGAGGGGAAGTGTAATAAAAAAAAAGAGAAAAAAAAAGAAAAAAAAAGAACAAAAGAAGAAGAATAAGAGATCTATACCCTTAAGTGTTCTTAAAAAGAATGAAACAACAAAGTGGGGGGGTGTAGTTTTCTTTTGTTTTCTGCAAAAAAAAAAAAAGATTGAGTGTTCTAAATAAGTTTAGGGGGAGTAACCTTGTGAATTGAAATGAAGTTTTGTTTAGCTTGAGCTCTACATAGTCTTGAATGATTTATGTGTTTGTGGGTGATTTGAGCCAAATTATTATCCTTTATCATACCTTCACCCAAGCCAAACGTTACAAGCTTAATAAAGTCCTACTTGATCCTTGTGTTGTGCATGGTCTACATTAGTGGAGAGTGACTTGAAAAGCAGGCCTATGGAGTTCATTTATACACACATCTTCACTATTAAATATGATTCATTTTTATGCATAAACTCATCCGGGTTACAAGTGATTAGGTGAGAATGGCTCTACATACACACACTTGAGGAATTGAAGTGAAGCGAAACTAATCTTTGAGATAAAATTCTTGATCAAGTGCATTATTTTGAAGTTTTCCTTGGGTTATAATTAAGTACAATCTTTGAGGCCTATTTGCAAGATGAAGCATTTGTGTGTTTTAATTTTTTGTTGATTCTGTTTCGGTTTAGTTTTATTTCATATTGCCGTAGTTGCTCGAGGACTAGCAAAGTCTAAGTGTGGGGGAATTTGATAAGTGTCTATTTATATATCATTTTCATATCAATTCGTCCATGTTTCTTTGCTATATTCCTTGGTATTTTTATGTTTTTGTGTGGTTTTGATGTTTGTAGGAGTTTTGGAGCAACTTGCACAAAAATGGAGTAAAACCCTTCATTTTCACCTCTGCTAATCAACCAATTTCTCGGAGTTGATTGTATCGATATACAATTAACCGGATAACATGCTATATACCATTGAAAAGCTCTCGAAGTCTATTTTCTGGAGAAATTTACGGTTCACGAATTTATGTAGTGTACCGAAAGTTGTGATAAAAATGGTATAAGAAGTGTATATTTGTAATTCCATATATCACTGTAGCATGTTATTAAATACGGGGCACTGTAGCAAGTTACTGTAGCAGAATATTTAAACACATTTTAGGGTTTTATTTTCATAACTTGAAGAGGGGAGAACGTGGTGGAGGCTTCAGCTCTGGAATTCTTTCATCTCTTGGAGTTCTTGAAGGAGAAAGGAAGCTTGGAAAGAGGAAGAACTACAATCCAAAGAGAATTACATCAAATTTGCTAAGTTTTTCCCTTCCCTTTCATTTTCTGGAATGTCTCCATGTTGTATTGTATTTACCACGTTCTTAAACATGTGTAACTGAATCTGAATTGGTTGAGGGTGATTTCAAAGCCACTGATATGGTTTTTGTGAGTTGATTGTGCAAGAAGTTGTTATCCAATTCTCTAATTGAAGTTGCTTGTATTTTCCCATATCTAATGCTTATGATTGCTTGCTGATTGTATTTGGAATGGCCAACTGAATATAATCTGGTTGTTGTCTATTGCTAGAGTAGAAATCTTGATCCGTAATTGTCTTGAATTTCTAATCCTTAGTAGCAAAATTGTGATCAGAGATTGCAATTGGAGAATACAACCTAAGTTAAATAATCCGAGCTTGTGTGTTTATTGCTTAGATCAACCTATCTTTCTTATCGTAATGCATCCATTGAATTAAATTTAGAGAGCTTGTTCTAGGTTGTTTAATGGATAGAGATTAAATAAAGAGCCTGTTTTATTTAACAACAAAGTAAGGAAAGATTGGGATAACAGAGCTTGTTGTTATCTACGGTTGATAATTTCAATGGTGTAATTGGATGACAATTCTACAATTAATTCGCAAATCCATATCTTGTGGTAGAGAAGGATCCCTTAACCAGTTTCTCTCATTGATTTTTCAATTCAAATTTAACTTCTGTTTTGTTATTCTTTACTTGCATTAATATTTCATTTAGTTAATCAATCAACAAAAACCCCCCTCATTTAGTTTATTGTTGCTTTCGAATAACAAATTCAATTAGAATCAATCCTCGTGGGAATGATATCTTACTTATCACTTTATTACTTGTGCGACTAGTATACTTGCTAGTTTCGAACGCATCATATATTGACTTAATAGATTCTCCTAGCTATTTACAAGAATATATGTTTATATCCAATTATGAATTACATGTAATTAACATTATTTTCATATTACAACTCTATTTCTTATAGGAGAAGGAAAGATGAATCAAATTGAACAAGTAACACTATATAAGAGCTACCTATGGACTTTGGGATGTATTATGTTATATGTGAAGAGCAAGTTCAAGAGAAAGTCCTATGCGTCTTTCTTTATTCTTCATGTGTGTGTTTGAAGCTATAAGCTTTTATTGAGAGTTACAAGTCGTGTAAGGTTTAAGGGTTTATGTACTTGTATGTCTCTGTGACTAGATTGGGTGATAAGTTATTCTTACCAGTATTGTTAAGTGAGCAGTGATAGAGAGTGTGTAATGTCATTAATGTTGAATTCTTGAGACAATGGTTTTACAAAGATTAGGTAAGTGTGTGAGAGGGAGCCTACCACTGTAAACGTTCCTAATAATTGTAAACAAAAGAAACATAGTGAATTGCAGCTCAAGCTGCCTGTGGATGTAGGTTTTATAACCGAATCACGTAAAATCTCTTGTGTCGATTTACTTTACTATTCTCTATTATATTTCACCTAGCAATCTATCACCTCCAGATCTCATAACTGGTATTATAGCAAGTTTCTCTAACATACAAGTGAAGGATAATCTCTTATTGATTTGAAGTCATCAACAAATTCAGAATGGAGGTTCGGTCACTCATGCACCTATGCTTGAAGAAGGAAATTATGCATAGTGGAAGGTTCATATGTGAACTTTTATAAAATCAACTGATAAGAATTTGGACAAGTATTGTAAATGTTGGACACTCCCAACAAGACTAAATACATTTGGAATCATGAAGGACAAACCGCAAGCTAAATGGACTAAAGCAGAATATAATGCAACTAGCTAGAGTTCAAAGGCTATCAATGCAATTTTTAATGTTGTTAATTATCATCAATTTGGTTCAATTTCAACTTGCCTAGCTGCAAAGAAAGCTTAGGACATCCATGAGAAGAAGGACTAAAGGTACAATATCTTTTAAAAGATCTAAATTACTTGCATAAACTTCTAAATTTTAAAAATTTAATAATGCATGAAGATGAATCAATTGCTGACTTGTATGCTAAGCTTTGTCATATAACCAATTCCACCCATAATGGGTTGGTTCAAGTGGCAAGGGTGGCCCAGGAGGGAGTTGGTAAGGCCACGATGAAGTCCTGGGTTTGACTCTCCACAATGGCCTTTCCCCATGAGGTAAGTGGGAGACTATGACAGTGGGTTATGGTCGCGCTAGTCTCTCCTAAGGACTAGTTGTAGTGCGCGTAAGCTGATCCGGACACCTCAATTACCAAAAAAAATAATAATATTAACCAATTCCTCTTTTATGCTTAGTGAGAGATACTCAAATGCTAAAGTTCTTGGAAAGATCCTTAGATCTTTACTAGATAAATTTTAGGTTAAGGTCACGGCCATTTAGGAATCAAAGAATCTAGATGAGCTGAGGATTGATGTGATCAGATCCTTTCAAACTTTTGAGATGAACTTAAAATCAAAGAAGAAAGAGAGGAGTATTACATTTGCTATCAAGATAGACAACATAGATGATAAAAGTAGTGGTGAATTTGATGAATCTAATGAGAAGCAGATGACATATTTGACTAAAAATGATGTCAAGTATTTGAAGAAGAGTTTCAAAAAAAGAAATCAAGGCATAGTGCCCAGAGTAGTGAAAACAACTTCAAAAAAATCAACAAGGAAACTGACAGAAAGAGTCAAAGCAACATGAAAAAAAATGCCAAGTTCAATGATATGAGTGTTCAAGTTATAGGGCATATTCAAACTAAATGTGCTAATCTCAAGAAAAAGAAGGACAAAAGGATTTGTGCTACATAGAGCGATGAGGATTCAGAAGTAGATTTTGATGATCAAGAGTGCCTAAGCAATTTCGTGGCATTCAATGTTACAAAAATAGATAAAGGTAACGCTATCATTACTTATTTAATAGACAAAGACAGAACTAAAAATGATGTATCAAATGAATAGAAAGATGTTGATTACTATGAGGAACTACAAGAAACCTACGATTCACTTAATGTTCAATAAAAAAATTGCAACAAAAGGACCAAAATCTAACAAGGTCAGCATTTATTTTTCTTTTTGATCAATTTATTGATTACTATTGATTGTCTATTTAATTACCTATTTTAAGGATATAAATTAATTTATCTCTGTTTACCATTAGAAATTCGGCATATTGATTAAGATGACCTTTTTTTAATGTTTGAATATATTGTATTAGAAGGATTCGTGTTAGTTATTTTCTTTTGTTTTGCAAATAATTGTGTATCTTAAGTTAGGCTAGAATGTAAAATACATGATACATTATGAACTACTAAATACAATATGCTATAAAGAGTAAGATATTATTCATCCCTCTTTATTATCACCATATAGTATAAGGGTGTACACGAGTCGGGTCGGGTTTCCTATTCCCAAATCGACTTGAGCAAGATTGAGTGTTTAATTTTGCCACCCAACAACAGCCAAAAGAATAAAAATAACCAACATTAATCAACCATGATTGGGTCGGCTTGGTTCAGTTCGGTTAGGGTATAATCAGGTTTGACCATATTTGACTTCAATTTTTACTAAGCTTTTAAATTGGTTTTAATATTTAAGATGTTGGGTTTGGCCTTTTACTTAGGTTTGAAGTTTTATTTATGCTTGGGCATATCAACTTCTCTCCATTGAAGATTTTTATTTTGTAATTATATGTTTACAAATAAAACACACAATATCAATCTTTTTAGAGTTAATTTTTATGAATTGGTTAATAATTGAAATATAAAAATTATCTGAATTGAAAAAAAAATTACAACAAACAAACCAAAGCTACTACTTATTCTTTTAAAGAATGCAAAAACCACAAGAGAATATATATATTTTAAAGTTACAACAATGAACAACCCCAACAACTGATTCAATGATTCTAATCTCTACCTATGACTACAAAAGTCCAAAAGCCTCTTGCTTCCTCAATAATCTCATCAACAAAATCATCAAGTTGGCCAACAATATTCTAGCCACCAAATCTTAACAACCCATCCCTTCAAATTCTCCACTCTCTCCCCTTATCCCTGCCTCTATTTACCAGTTAATCACCACTACTTGCCCACACCTTCTCTCCAATTCTCCTCTCAGCTCATTCAACAAGCAAATGGCAACAAAGAGTGGTAGGTAGCTAGGATTAAAGATGATAGGGAAGAGAGAGCACATTAGGGTTAGGTTTCAGAAGTTGTGTTATATGTGATTACGGGTTTTGCTATTGTGTAACACACTCAAATGTATATAATAGATTAACCAATTATAAGTATACATGTGGCATAAAAATTAAAATTTTGAAATTTAAATATTCGGGTTAGGTATTTTTGAATTTTTCAAAAATTAACCAACTTTCGTGTTAGATATGTGCCCCAAGAGTTATGGATATTTTCTGTAAATTTATAAAAACATCATGAATAAATAAAGTTGTTATTATTTATTTTACTCAAATATGATTGTATCAATAACCAAAGGTTTTAGAGCTTATCTATTGATAAAATTCTATATGTATGATATATATATATATATATATATATATATATATATATATATATATATATATATAATACATAGAATTTTATTATAGCTTAAAACTAGTTCACAACCTATAAACAATAATTGGGCACTTTGTTTGGACAAGATTTTTGCATGGTTTGTCTTCAATGAGGAAATAGTGAGTCTCTAACCATTTGTAGTGGAGACTTCAGGACAAAGACACCTATGTATTAACAATACATTGAACATGACTACGTGGAATTATATCATTCAGTGGAAATACTGTGACTGCTTGTAAATTACCATAACCGAGCACTAAAGGCATTCCTATCTTAATCATGAGTGGATAGTGTAGCTCTGGTATGTAGGCTATGGTCTTTGACTAGAATAAAAAGTGAGACCTAAATAAAAGGTCAATACCTTCGCTAGTTAGAATTGTAAGAACTGTATTAGTAAACACTATACCCTAGATATGGAATTCATGACTCCTAAGAGATTGCAAAATACAACCTTGATGGTTTTACAAGGTTTTAAGTGATAAAATATTGGCCGAGTGTTTAATGAAAGATTATTCATTAAACTAAGATTTATTTGAATAAATCTTAAATCACTTAAATGGTATAAAACTGGTATTAAGGGATCAAAATGTAATTGGAGAGATAAAACAGTAATTTATACCTAGCTCCAATTATCGGTATTCCATGAAGGATATTTATGTAAGCCTGCTACTCAATAGATAAGGCTTAAACAAAAATAATTTAATTAGATTAAATTATTAAGATTTCTATAAAGAGTATTTAATTTAAGAGTAGAGCTTTGGACCTATAAAGGAATAGACCAAAGTTAATAAGTAGAGCCTACTATAGTTATAAAATAACAGGGTATTGAGTCAAACTTATTAGAGCTTGTTATTAAATATGTCCATAAAGATCTCCTGAGTAACTGATTAAACCATCTGAACATGAGACTAAATTATGAGAAATAATTATTTAATTTAATTAAGATTTTATTGAGAATAAATATTAAATTAAAATATATAAATTGTAAATGGGCTTGTTATTTAATTAAAAGAGTTTAATTAAATAAATAAACTAATGGGCTTGATATTTAATTAATGAGATTAATTAAATAAGTTATTGGGCTATTAAGCAATTGGGCTTATTAGGTCTACTAATTAATTAAATATGATTTAATTAATTAAGAGTTTAATTTAGAATTAAAGAGGCTTTGTAGTTATTTGAGTTAGACTCAAATATATAAGAGTCCAATAAGATTTATATTAAGTTTGTAGAGACCTAATTAAAATATAAGTCCGACCTAATTAAAATATAAGTCCACATAGATTTATATTAGGATTAAAAGAATCCTAATTAAATTCGAAGTCCAAAGTTACAGTTTAACAAGGAAACAAAGAAGGTATATAAATAATTAGGGTTTCAATGAAAAACCTTAGAGAGCACTTCAGGGCACCATTGAGGGTCATGTGTGAACCGTCTTGGCCTCGTAACTTGTTTCCTTTATGTTCTCAGGTAAAATTCAGTCAAGATACACTCACAAGTTTTGTTTAGTTGATCTTCAGACATACTTGGGAATCAAAGTATTGAGAAAGCACAAAAATTTTGATAGTCTATAGTCGTTAGATCCTAGTCCTAGAGTTGTTTTCGCTGCATTGATCCAATCAAGTCTGAGTCCAAGTTCCAACACTCTGACCCAACCATCTTGGGTATTTCTCTTTACCACCTAAACCTACCTGATTTAGTCCTAATACCTAAGCCGACCCGACTCAAACCCAATAAGTTGGGTATTCGGATATTATGTACACCCCTAATATATTTGTCATTATCGTATTAGATGAAGGGGCGGTCAAGAGGCGTTGCACTCTTTATAAGAATAATGATGCTCTTCTTGAATCATATCCCAAATTTTGCATCCCAAATGATGCGTATTTAATTATTGATTGACAAGTGGATAGGTTGATAATGTAATAAAAGATGTGGTGGTTTTAAATTTATACCATGTCATTTGGGATGCATTATTTTGGAATAAGTTTTTGGAGGTATACCATTACTCCTCTTTATAAGTACCCCCTCTTTTCTCCATTTGTAATGCACCAATGAGAATTAGTAAAAGCAACTTTTACTTTACTCTCTCAATTCTCTTCTCTCTTGCTCATCTCTCCACACTTTCTCGATTTCTTACTTACTTCTCACCCACTAGCTCTCTCCATTTCTTTACTTACTTTGCACCTACTAGCTCACCTCACCCTTTACCATTCATAACTTCAAGCAAGCATAATCAATCTATTATAGTAGCCTTTAACATTTGTTTTGAAAACATTATCAGCATGATCTTATATACAACTCTCCTCATCAATTCATTTATCCATTAATTATTGAACTCATACCTTTACTTTTGCGGATGAGCTGTGGCTAGGGATGAAATGCCACTTAAACCAGAGCTAGCTGGTTCTCCCCAAACTGCATTGAGGCATAGCAATTGACTAGACATCTAAGGGTAAAGCACTATATGTGTCTAGTCTGATATAATTAGGGGCCCGACAATGAGACATGGTGCCTTCATCAAAGGTGTTGCCTCTCAAACAAAGCTTATGAACTTCCAAAAAATTGTCCAAAAAACCTAAGAAGCAGAGCAAAAGCAAGATAGAACTGAAGAGGCGCTAGAATGAGCAGAGTAGGCGTTCACTATATGGCGAATAGGTGCACGCCTATTCACATATCCCATATTAAAAAAATATGCTTCTAGCACTGCTACAACGCAGCTATATAAACATTAATGGTCCTAAGGTGAAAGGCAGAGAAGATATACAAGGAATTGGTGGAGTACACTCAAAATCAATTCCTAAACACTTTGTTTTAGTCAAGGTTTTCTCTAAAAAGCCTTGGCAATCAAGTTTTCTTCAAGTTCAAGCTTTGCAAGTGAGGTAATTACCTTTGAAAAGGGTACAAAATTGAGGGCCTAGTTCCTTAACTCTTTTCCTAGTTTTCTTTAATATTTTGTTAGTAGTATGTTTAGGTTGTTTAGAAGCGTGTTTTAGGAGTAATGTTTTAGTTTAGTTTCTTTAATTGTTTTTATTGCCATGTAAAGATATAAGGCTTAATGGATATTATATTAAGTCATCTTTTGAGAACAATGTAGAATTTCTATGTATCACCTCCTATGTCTCAGGACATAATTAATATTGAGAAAACTTGAAGCTTTCTCTTCCAAATCATATTATACGTACAAAAGAACCATTGAGACCTACACAATAATGATACAAAAGTTCAATGATCCTAGATTTTTTTTTTTTTTTTTGGTTATGGCATGACCGCCTTGATCACCCAAGATCGACAATGATATATAGGATTGTTGAAATACAAATAGACATCCATTAAAGAACAGGTCCAATGAAACTATTTGTACTACTTGCTCACAAAGAAAATTGATTGTTAAACCATCTCCTTCTAAGATTGGTCTTGAATCCCAATATTTTTACAAAGAATTCAAAGGGATATATATGGACTCATTAATTCATCCACCAAGTGGACCATTTAATTACTTTATGGTTCTAAATGATGCTTTTGTACGATGTTCTCATGTTTGTTTTTTATCAACTAAAAATGTTGCATTTGCTAGATTATTCAGTCAACTTATTAAATTATGGACACATTTTTTGTCATCATATTAAGTCAATATGTTTGGATAATTTTGGTGACTTTACATCAAAAGCCTTTGATGATTATTGTATGTCTATTGGAATTGATATTGAGCATCTTGTTCCAGTCCATACCCAAAATGGTTTGGTAGAATCGCTCATAAAGCGACTATAGATAATTACACATACTTTATTATTAAGAACGCAGTTGTCAACTTCTGTTTGGGGACATGTTATTTTATATGCTGCATCATTGATTAGATTGACCCATTGCTTATCATGAGTATTCCCCATTGCAGCTTGTACTAAGGGAACAACCTGATACATTTGATTTAACAACTTTTAGTTGTGTCGCAGAATTTCCTATTGCTTCCCCAAAGCAAGAAAAAATGGGACCTTAATTAGTATCGTAAGCCAATTTATGCATTCACCATCGGAATGCCGCATAGAAGCAGTATAAAGAATCCTTAATTACTTAAAAGGCTTTCTCTTATAAAAGAAATTTTGTTTTCTAAGAATGGATAATATCTAATCGAAGTTTATACTAGCGCAACTAGGTTGGGATTCTTGCGGATAGAAGATCAACTTTAAGATACTCTTACCTTTTTAGGATTTTTACGCGGACGAGTAAAATCAAATGGTTGTGATAAAATCTGGTACTGAAGTAGAATTTCAAGTTATGGCGCAAGGAATATTTTGTGGAATAAAATCTTACTCAAAGAGTTAAATTACGTTAGAGCCTAAATGATTAATAAATATTTATTGTGATAATACGACTACAATCAGTATTGCACATAATATAATTCAACATAACTACACCAAACATGTCGAAGAATCTTTATCAAGGAAAACATCAAGTAGCAAATTTCTACGCCCTTGAGGACATCCAGTCACTAACGAACTAATATTTTCACAAAAGGAACTTTAAGAACTATTTCTAGCAGTATAAGCTGTAAGCTATGAACACATGTTATTTTTACTCCAGCTTGAGGAGAAGTTCTGTAAAGCAGAGATTTAGGATCTGAATCTATTTTAGATATTCTAGATTTTATGAATTTGGTGATTTGTATTATATGGTAGATAGCATATTATGGAGTATTAATAGAATAATTCTAGGAAAGCATATTAATATTTCAGAATTTATTTTTTTTCCTTTAAAAGTTTTACAAAACTTGTATTAATACTAAATGAGATAAGGAAGAAACCATCTCCTTCTCTATTTCTACCTCTAATTCCATTCTCAGGAGGCCTAGATTAGCCTTGGTCAGCATACAAATCTACCTTGTTGACCACTTAACCAGGAGTTAACTCCATAGGAAACCTAAGTAAAGAAACATGTAAACCAAGCCAAATAATTGCTACAAGCACCATGGTTCTAAGATGCAAGTTTTAAAGTTGTGCTTGTTTGATAGTTGAGACAAAGATGTACATTAGGGCGTTTAGCAAGTCGTATTCCAATATGAGAAAACGCAGAAGTATTATCTATTCCACAATTTGTTACATTAGGATCACAAAGTCAAAATAGTCTTAGATGTATGCAAGCTACATTCTTCAGAGCATGTGAGCTACATCCACAAGTATGACATCACAGTATATCCTATCAGAATAGGATCTTAACGTTGTAGCATCCAGACATCTCTAAGCAACGAACAAAGAAGTCTTGTCAGCCCAAGTTAGCTTGAGGGATGAGGATGAAGTTATCAAATTTTTTAGTTAAGTGACATTGAATTTTTTATCATTTAAGCATACCCTATTCCAATAACACGAAGAAAGTTAGATCAAGAACTTCCCCGTGCATTTGCTGGTATTTTCTTGCATTTTGATAACAGTCAACTTCGCAACTTGTCAAGAGTTAGAATTTTTCAAGAGAGAATTTGACGTATGGCAACTTAAGATAAACTATGTTCTTTTTTTAAGGGATTTTAATATTTGAAGGATTTTTTTATCTTATTAATAATTTTCACTTCGTAAATTTTTTTTATTAAAAAAACAGAAGAACAAAAAACTAATTAGGATTGATTTCTTATTTGATCATTTTCAATTCACAGTAAGATTTATTCTTTTTAATTTTTTAATTGAGATAGCATTGGTATCTTATTTCCTAATGAAAATTTATTTTTACCTTCGAGCTACGATTTTAAAATGAAAATTTATTTCTCCATTCGAAGTAAGATGTTGATGCTATAAATAAGTGTTCTATTTATTTTGTTTCTTAGGTTTGTTGAATATTTTGTTTTAATCTCTTAATAAAGTATTATTTTCCCCCTTCATTTCGTTTAATTCTCTCTTCCTTGTTCCTTCAATTATTTCCCCCTTTTCAATATTTTCTACCCTTTCTTGTTACAATTTGAGACTTCGATCGCAATCAATAGCATTTTTCAAACAACTTTACATATGACTCAAATACATCATCAAAAATTGCAAACAAATAATATTATTCCTCAATTATAGTAAGGGAATAATTAAAATTAATACAAATGAAAGTAATAAAATCGCTTGAATAATAATTTATATGTACAATGTTTGAGCCCAAAGAGATTAGAAAACCACTCAACAAAATCTAACACAAAAGGCCTTAACCTATGGTTAGCCGAAAAGAAAATAAAACTAAAATGACATTCAACATAAGAAAAAGTACCGCGGTAGTGCTTTATGGGCAATGAACGGATGAAACACTATTAATATAAATGACATACAAACTGTAGGCCAATTCCTAAAGTTAGTGCAGAAATTTCTAACTGGCGTGATGATGTTGCTGCTAAACAGATTCAGCACAATATCCATCATGGTCTTCGCAGGTTTCTTTGCCCAATTTTGATTTTGGTAAAGATGAACCATTCCGTGGAGATGCTTTCCCTGATTGTGGCTTCTTACTGTACATATTAAGGTATGTATAAAAACTCATACCTGCAATGGCTACAAATGCTCCACAAATACTGGTTGAGCCTGGGTTCGAACCAAAGAGGTAGAAATTTCCGAGAAGTACAACACAAGTTTTGAATTGTCCAAGGACAACATGGGAGATGGCTGATGTAGCACTGCAAGCACAAAGTGACAAGCAAAATCAACTCGATTGGAATTCAAATACTAACTTAAGCTGCCTGTGATAATCAACAACCCCTACATAAACTATCATCATCATAATAAAGAAGCAACCACCGTAATGCAATGCATTGCCAAGCATTCATATAATGAATGGAAGTTACTACATATATTGTCAACATTGGCATCTCTTTGCATACTGGAAACAGGACAAGGTAAAACTGCAGTGCATGCTGTTATAGCAATTTATAGGCATCCAGAAGTAGAGTGGTGGACTATAAAGATAATATGGTGAGTAATCACAAAATCTGGCAATCTTGGTTATAGAGGCCAATTTAATTATTTCAAAAGTAAAAATTGCCAAAACTATGATTGTTTCAGAAACTAATATACAGATTCAATGAAGTAAAACAGCCGAAAAACACAAAATAATAATATTAATAATAATAATAATAATAATAATAATTTACCAGCTCAGAGATTTCTAGAAATCCTTTTGAAGAATTTATCATGAAATATCAAGTGTATAACCAAGCAAGGGAAGTACCTTAAATCCAAGCAAAAGCTAGCATTACTTAATCCTGAAGCACATCCCAAATATTTAAATATGTGCTATGCATTTTTTAGAAAAAAGTTCAAAAGCACTAGAAGTTTTTATGTTTTCCTAGGCAATCTCTCCAACCTTTCCATCCTTCCCAAATGCCTAAACCAACATGCATATTTCTCAGCCTTCTCCAACCAGAAAGTAAGTAGGAAAAGATCATAAAAGTTCTACAAGGGCTGAGGAAAGAACTAAAAGAAGAGTATTGAATTTTTTATGCATATGTCCATGTGAATGTGTATGTGTGCAAAAACAGAAAGTTAAAAGTTATGGACAGGAACAAGGCAAACTCTCCGCATTCTACACCAGGCCAAGGATGATTGCCACACTAATTGATCTATCATCCGCAACTCTAAATTGCAAGTATAGATCTACCCCTAAAGAGTCATGGTTGTAGTCCAAGAATTTTGAATCTCAACAACTAATTTGCAGAAGTTTTCCTAAAAAGTGGCTAGTAGAAATAAAATTTCAAAAAGTAATGCGGTTTGATGGAATCCATCCTGGACTACAAGCCTCCATATTTGAGCAGCTAATCCACAGATACAAAAGTAGCCAATGGAAAAAGGGCTATGAGACCAACTTGGTTATTCCAATAGCATGTTTGAAAAGTGTACCAAGAAAATACCAAGTTCAGATGATAGGTGCTTCTGAAACTTGGCAACCCTTTATCTACTACTCTGTTTCACTGCTCCAACTCCAAGGATATATTCCATTGTTCCCTCTTTTTTCTTCATTGCTGAAATTCTTACTGTTTCTATCTTCGTGTCACTCTTTCTATCATAATTACCATAAAAGAAGTCACTTTTTCTCCAACAAATATAGGTAGCATAACATTACTCATTTCGAACAACCTTTTCATCACAGTTATCACATTTTCCCTGTATAAAAGCTTTTATTTTCCAGATTTATCTCAAGGTTTCCCTGCATCAGATTCATACAACTATGAATAACACCTTATGGACTATTATCCAACCCGCTAATGTATGACAACAGAACTTGATAAATTAAAATTTTAACAGGGATTCACAGATTCAGCTATACGCACAGGTGACCTGATCCACCTAGAACACCGACAAATAGCTCAAATTCACTGATCCTATAGCTGCTCTCTGATATTTTGAAGGCTAATTGCCCATCCAAACTAATGTGATGATACTCAATATAGAATAAAATATTTCATCCCAAAATATAAAAGTTCTGCACTGCAACAGGGATTCAAACAAGAGCTGTTGCTCAATCCCATATTTAGCCTTCCAATTTACAGAAATTATGATGTTAAAAGTTTTCACTTTTACCTCAGTAGATTGAAATACTTCAACCATATAGAAAGTAACTCTTGCCATAACTCTTTTTTTAAAAATAGACTTATCAGTCAGCACAAAAATTCAAGAACAATAAAATAAGCTCACTAAACATATTAAATTAAAGGGAAAAAAGAAAAGACTCTATGGAAATGCGTTGTTCTAGAAATTTTTTTCGGTATTATGGAAAGGGAGAAACAATTGAATATTTGTGTACCAAAAAGAAGACATTTGGTGTTTGTGGGAGAGAGTTCATTTTATGTCTCTTTGTGTGCTTCAACTACAAAAGAATTTCAAGAGACTTCTGTTTTTTCTTTTCATTCATCTTAATTGGGAAAGTGATTTGAGATGAATTTTGTAGAGGTAGTGGCGGTTTAGGTAAGGGTTGTTTACATCAGGGTTCAAGACATGTATTTTGCTCTTGTTTTGTATAGGGTGGATGACCTTCCCTACGTTAATTTTTTTTTTGGCTTTCTTCATAGTCAGCTAGTCCACTTTGTTACTATCTACTTTCCATTAATATGTATCTTATAGTTTCTTATAAAAATTTCAAAATAAATTTAAAAAAAAAAAAAACTATGATTCTATTAAGGGGCCAATAACAATATCATCCTTGAGGTTTGCCTTAAATACATGTTCATCCATGACGTTTTAGAAATATATAATAACATCTTTCAACCTTAAATTCATGTGTGTATAGGTATAAAATATATAATATACCTTTTTTAAGAATTGAACAACCTCACTTCTCCAGTTTTTAATAATTTAAATGCCTAATCCAAAATTCTAAAAAACTTACAAAATTCATACAAACACACAAGAGATTTGACTATAAAACTTTCATAACATTGTAAGTTCAAAGATACCTTAAAAAATTAATGATTTCATGTTTATGTCCACATTGCAAATTATTTACAATAACCTAGAGTTGTCCAAAAATAATGATTTTTGGCACGATATTTTGTATATATGATTTTCCTCAAACTATATATTTTAACAATTTAATGATTTATCAAAAACTAATATGATTTTTCAAAGATTGGTTGCTTAATTTGGAAAAATGGTATATAAGACATTTTATAGTTTTGCTCAAATAGAATTCAAGGTTCAAGGATGCTATTACATGCTTTTGAAACCTCAAGGACGAAGTTGTATTTAAAGCAAACCTCATATTATATTACTATTGCTCCTAAAATAAAAATAAATTTGTTGAATTTATAAGGAATATACTTTCTACGTGACCATTTACTCTATTTTATAATTAAAAATTCCTCAATCTTTCCAATGTTCACCGACTTCTAAACTAGGGTTACTCTCAGACCTTAGTATCTTAACAACCAAGAAATTTATGGGACAATTATATTCCGACTTAGTGACCCTAACGGACTTAAGTTTTACCTCTTCGTTGGAACTAGTTCTCATCCACTCAACCAAACTCTTAGGTTACTAGAAAAATTCCTGTGTAAAGGCACTCCTATATACACTATTTTTTAGATAGAAAATTCTCGTTCACATTCTCATTCTCATCCTACTCGACAAATATTTCAGTAATTTTTTCTCCTACTTGCATATTTTAAACAAAAAAAAAAAAAAAAAAACCATGCGCTCCACAATATTACCTCTAATGCAAATTTTGTATGTCCCATTTGTGGAAATATACAGCTAGTATAATCCCTGATTTTGTGGAAATATACAGCTAATATAATCTCTTATTCTTAGGAAGGAATCAATGTTTTATTAGGAAAGATATTCAAATCAATTCCTTTAACTATGGGTCTGATTGATTATTGTAAGTATATTCAAATTCCTTTAATTATGGAATTGATTGATTGCTGTAAATAGTTTTCCTATTTTTTGTCTCTAGAGAATTCTTTATATAGCCACTCAAGCTGTGTATTTGTATTCATTCACAATTAATAAAATCATAAGTATTTCTTTCATCTTTCACGATATGGTATCAGAGCTCTAGGCTTTTTTTCTGGATTTCGTTTGTTTTTTTTCTTTTTGGCCTTCATTGCCAAAATAGATTCATTTAAGCCTTCTTTGATCAACAATCTTATTCCTTTCTTGTTTTCTGAAACACCATGTCTACCTCTGAGATTAAAACTGCCTCTACCAAATCTAAAGAAATCGATTCAAATCAATCTACAAGAGATCTGCAGAACGTTCGAGCTACATATAGGTTGAATGGAAAAAATTATTTAAAATGGTCCCGATTTGTCCGAACTTATTTGAAGGGAAAAGGGAGGCTCAGCCATCTTTTAGGAATTGGACCAAGAAAGGGTGATCCAAGAATTGATGCATGGGATGAGGCAGATTCGATGATCATGTCATGGCTATGGGACTCAATGAACCCTATGATTAGTGATACTTGCATGTTTTTGACAACTGCAAAAGATATATGGGACTCAATTCGACAGACTTATTCAAATGCCTGAGATGCAGCTCAAGTGTACAAGATCAAAGTCAATGTTAGTGCAACCAAACAAGGAAGCAAATTTGTAACTGAGTATGTGAATTCGTTGCAAACTTTGTGGCAGGAACTTGATCATTATCGGGTCATTGAGATGAAGTGCGCAAAAGATGCTGCAATCTTAAAAAATTTCATCGAGAAGGATCCAGTCTATGATTTTCTTGCTGGACTTAATCCTGAATTTGATCATGTGAGGGTCCAGATTCTTGGAAAAGAGGAGACACCATCGTTGGAAGAGACTATTTCTTTAATTCGAGCGGAAGAAAGTCGAAGGAGTGTTATGTTTGAGTCTCAAGTCCCAGAAGGATCAGCTTTGATAACTAAAAATGAACAAACACAAACTAGAGAAAGTGGGAAAGCAAACCTGACAAAATTCTTAGGAAGAGACAACCAAGACAGTCTTTGGTGTACCTATTGCAAGGAACCAAGGCACACTAAGGAACGTTGCTAGAAATCGAATGGTAAGCCATCAACTTCAAGTAAGGATTGGAAATTGAATGGTAAGCCATCAACTTCAAGTAAGGAATGGGTTTACCGAGGAGGACAGCAACGACATCAAAATCAAACTCATATGACAGAGCAATCAAATCAAAGTGACAAACAGTATCAAAAAGGATTGAACAGTGAGGAAATTGAAAAACTAAGAAGCTTGATAGGATCCCTTGGAACACCCTTCGACGCATGTTCATTGGCATTCTCAGGTAAGTCTCCATTCCCCTTTGGTTTACATGTCTTAGAAAAGTGTTTGGACAATTCTTGGACAATCAATTCAGGAGCCACCGACCATATGACTCATTCCTCACAGTATTTCAATATCTATAAGCCATGTCCAAGCAGTAGGAAAATTAGCCACAGTTGCAGGTTTAGGAGAATTTTTTTGACACCATCTATTTTTCTGAAAGATGTTCTTCATGTGCCAAAGTTGTCGGCTAATCTTGTTTCAATTCAAAAAATTACAAAAGACCTAAGATGTCATGCAAATTTCTATCCATCTTATTGTGTTTTCCAGGACCAGGATTCGGGGAGGAGGATTGGACTTGCTAAGGAGAAGAATGGATTGTATTATCTCGAAACACCAAGGACTTCGAAAACAGTCATGAATAAATTATCCTTGTTACTATTTAGTTCCTCAAACAAAGATGCCATTTGGCTTCGCCATTCTCGTCTTGGTCATCTGTCATTTAGAGTTTTAAAACTTTTGTTTACTATCTTGTTTAAAGGATTAGATATCACAAATTTTCATTGTGATGTTTACACGCTTGCAAAGCATACTCATATGTCTTTTCCTACCAGTAATAAAAGAAGTTCTCATCCTTTTTACCTAATTCATAGTGATATTTGGGGTCCTGCTACAGTTCCAAATATTTCAGGGTCACGATGGTTTGTTTCTTTAATTGATGATTGTACTCGTGCCACTTGGACTTTTCTGCTCAAACACAAATCTGATGTGAGTAGTGTTATTCCTAAGTTTTATTCCATGGTTCAAAACCAGTTTGGAATAAAAATCAAAAGCTTGGGGTCTCACAATGCACAAGATTTTTTTAACCAAGTCTTATCTTCTTAATTTGAAAAGGAGAGAATTATTCATTAGTCATCCTGCATACATACACCACAGCAAAACGAGGTTGCTGAAAGGAAAAATGGCTATTTACTTAACACGACTAGAGCACTACTATTTTATGGGAATGTTCCTAAACATTATTGGGGCGAGGCTATTCTTACTGCCACGCATTTAATTAATAGACAGCCATCTAGAGTGTTGGATTTCCAATCTCCCATGAACGTTCTTTCCAAATTTTATCCACACTTTCGCACTTCCAATGGTCTCATACCGAGAGTCTTTTGGTGTACTTCCTTTGTTCTTGTTCACAGTTCAAATAGAGGAAAATTGGACCCTCGAGCGATCAAGTGTGTGTTTATTGGCTATTCCTCTACACAAAAGGGATACAAATGTTATAACCCTTCTTTAAAAAAAATAATAAAAAATTCTACGTATCTGCAGATGTCACCTTTGTTGAAAACAAAGCTTTCTTTACACAATCTTATCTTCAAGGGGGGATTTCAATAATGGAAGATAAAGACTTTGATTTTGGTTCACTTAACCCACCATCAATTCCCTCCAATTCTCAGAACATCTCCAGTGAGTCCACTCAACCAGTATCCATTGAACTAGTGTCAGAGTCTGAACCACTATCCACTGAACTAGCGTCAGAGTCTCAACCAGTATCCACTATATCAGTGTCAGAGTCTGAACCTATGTCCATTCAAACAGTATCCACTGAACCAATGTCAAGAGTCTATCCCAAAATCCATTCCTACTCAAGTGTCTATACCTATTTACGACTCTTATAGATTTCCACATGTGTACTCAAGGAAAATAGTTGTTCCTGATCTAATACAAGCCCAAGACTCCAACCCAAGTTCTGGCAACGAAAAAATGGAAATTTTTGTCACTCCTTTGCATCCACAACCTTCTAAACCATGTACAACAGATTCTGATCTGCCTATTACTTTAAGAAAAGGTACAAGAGAATGCACAAAAAGACCGTTATATCCATTGTCTCACTATGTCTCTTGAACATTTTTCACAATCCCATAAGAACTTTATTGTGAGTCTAAATACTATTTTTGTACCTAACACTTTATCTGAGGCATTATCAAAAAGAGAATGGAGGAATGCTATGAGAGAAGAGATGGATGCGTTGGAAAAAAAAAACATGGTAGATTGTTGATCAACCAAAAGGGAAACATTTGGTAGGCTGCAAATGGGTTTTCACTTTGAAATACAAGGCTGATGGTTCTCTCGAGCGATATAAGGCGCAATTGGTTGCTAAAGCTACTCAAACATGTGGAGTTGATTATCAAGAGACATTTGCTCCTGTGGCAAAAATGAATACTGTGAGGATTTTACTGTCATTAATAGCTCATTTTTATTGGCAACTTCAACAGTATGATGTGAAGAATGCCTTCTTGCACGGAGACTTAGAAGAAGAAATATATATGAGCATTCAACTGGGCTTCGGAGGAAAAGAAACAACTAATAAGGTGTGTAGACTAGGAAAGGCCCTATATGGACTTAAGCAATCCCCAAGAGCTTGGTTTGGGAGATTTGCTAAAGTAATGAAAGCCACAAGTTTTAGACAAAGTCAAGGAGATCACACACTTTTTATCAAGCATTCTAACTCAGAGGGAGTGACGGCTTTTTTGGCATATGTGGATGATATAACTGTGACGGGAAATGATGAGAAAGAAAAAAAGGCTTTGAAACAATGTCTAGTCAAGGAATTTGAGATAAAAGAGCTTGAGAGATTGAAGTATTTCTTCGAATTGAGGTTGCATATTCCAGACAGGGCATCTTTATTTCACAACAAAAGTATGTAACAGACTTGTTGAAGGAAACAGGAAAGCTTGCTTGTAAACCAGTAGCTACTCCTATTGAGCCTAATCATAAACTTGGGCATGCAAAGGAAGATTCAGCTGTAGATGAAGAGACGTACCAGAGATTGGTAAGGAAACCAATCTCGCTCATACCCGACCAGACATAACATACTAAGTAAGTGTGATAAGCCAGTTTATGCATGATCCACGGGAGGCACATTTGCAGGCTGCCTATCAGGTTTTTTGGCTTCATTACTTGAAAGGCAATCCAGGTAAAGGAGTCTTATTCAAAAGAAATGTAGAACTTACTCTACAAGCCTATACAAATGCGGATTATGCAAGATCATCCACAGATAGGAGATCTACTTCTGGCTACCGCACGTTTCTTGAGGGAAATTCGGTAACATGGAGGAGTAAGAAACAAAATGTGGTAGCAAGGTCTAGTGCTGAGTCAGAGTTCAGAGCAATGGCTCAAGGCATGTGCGAATTATTGTGGTTAAAAATCATCCTAAGATGATTTAAAAATTAAGTGGGAAGGACCAATGAAGCTTTATTGTGACAACAAGTCAACAATAAACATAGCTCATAATCCGGTCCAACATGACAGGACAAAACACATTAAGATAGACAGACATTTTATCAAGCAAAAATTAGAGAGTGGCCTAATCTGCACACCATATGTGTCATCCAGGAATCAATTAGCTGATTTTAACTAAAGGACTCAACAGTACTACTTTTCATGAAATAATTTCCAAGCTGGGAATGGAAGACATCTATTCTCTAGCTTGGGGGGGAGTGTGGAAATATACAGCTAGTATAATCCTTGATTTTGTGGAAATATACAGCTAATATAATCTCTTATTGTTAGGAAGGAATCAATGTTTCATTAGGAAAGATATTAAAATCAATTCCTTTAATTATGGGTCTGACTGGTTATTGTAAATATATTCAGATTCCCTTAATTAAGGAATTGATTGTTGGTGTAAATGGTTTTCCTATTTTTTGTCTCTAGAGAATTCTTTATATAGTCACTCGAGCTGTGTATTTGTATTCATTCAGAATTAATAAAATCGTAAGTATTTCTTTCATCTTTCACGATACCATTGTGTGTCCATAATTAAAAAGCAAATATTAATTATCTGCCTTGCAAATTTCTTACCTTCTAGTACGCAATGTTTTGTCTACTTAGATCCATTATTTAAAAGGATAAATCGGTACCAAAATATGTAAAGAAATTATATGCCTCTAAATCTGCAAAAGGGACATGTACTATGTGATGCAGTGAGAATTGCCATTTTAATCTCCTAATAGTTTCAAATTTACCTCAATTTTGCAAATCATAGCATATCATCTTATATTATACAACAAGCCTCCACATGTCATGCACAATGCCAATGAATTAAAAGACCATGTTCTAAATAAATATAGTCAAAATATACGCCGAATACACATGAAACTCAATAAAGATCTTATAAGAGAACCGACTAAAACTCATCATTTTGCTGACCAACAAAGAAATGCAATAACTAATTCAGGTGGTTGTTTTCAAGTAAATTACATATTACCAAAATAGGTTATAATGAGGTCTGCTTTAAAATTTCTCTGAAAGATGCCCAGTAATGACAATGATAGCAAATACTCGAGTGTTCGGATTCTGATTGATAGGCAAATCTATTTCTCAATTCAACAGGGACGATTAATCTCACACTCAATGATGCTATGATTTAAGCTTTCTAATTACGGTGGATGGAATCCATAAAAAGAAAAGAGAAGCTATTAACTCTGTACATCAGCTCCAACACTTCAAAGAGAAGAGAAGAGAAATAGAGGACTTTTTATTTATTTATTTATATCTAATATTTCATTACTTATTTTATTCTATTAACTTACCACATAACCCACATAACGTTTCCTAAGCATAAACACAAATTCCACGGATGCCCCTCCAAGGCTGTTACAAGGAGGATCTAACCTACTAGCCTTCTACTTGGGACTTCAGGAGTTGAAGTTGACAAAAAAAAAAAAAATTATTTAGGCAAAATTCTTGACCAGTTCAAAGTAGAACGTTTGATCAAAGATGTCCAGGAAACAAATCCATTAACAATCTTAAGTCCACCATGAACATTTATCTCATTTGCTTCTCACAACTTAAAAAATTAAATTTAAATAATAAATGAATAAATAACGATAAGCACAGTAAGCATAGACTGAAACTAACCACACACAACAAAGGCAAGGACTGAAACTCTTAAAATTTTCAACAGCAAAAGCAAAAATAAGAAAATGGCTTGGAATAGATAATAGAATGAATAAACTGCTTACCCAAGTGCCAATGCACCAGACCACTGAAGCAAGAAGCCAAGAATAGCAGAAATAAGAATAGCCGATGTGTTAATGAAGTTCCAGTCAAAGGAGAGAACACCAGGGGGATCTAAGAAAGGAATTAAAGAAGCAAGGAAAGGCAAAGTAATTGGTGTTGTCTTCCACATTAACCTGACGACAATTTCACAGATTGCAAATTTCAAATAGTCCAGTGTCAGAATAACATCAAGGAAAGCGAAATATTCAATCCGGCACAGAACTTACGCCAAGGCAGTCCAATTTTCACGTTGTTGGAGATTAGACCAGAGAATCTTGTTAACTGCACTTGGAATTATCCATGCCAATGCCACACAAGCACCAAAGAGACTAAATTGCAGATCAGTTACAGTAGCAACAGCAACACCTACAGACACAACAGCAAGTGCGACCACCTGAAAATTTTCACAGAGAATATTATACATTTGGAGAACTATATTTTTACCATCTCTAGTGGTAGTGACTAAAATAACACAAGGACAGTGACCAGATCAACCTATAGCCGAACACTTATAGCAAATACCGAACAAAGCAACAAATTCTAGAAATCCGTTTACTTAGGACATAGATAAACATTCAACTTTATTCGTAGCTCACTAATTGGTCAAGCCAAGAGAAAAATTGGAAAATAGAAAGATATAAGAGAAGATATTACAATTTACAAATATTGATTGATAAATGCAAGAGACAGCATCAAATAGGCACTAGAAAATACTAGGTATTTCTGATAGAAATCTGGTGCAAGTTCCACATTTAAATATGCTACTAGATACTTACCCATACCAAAACTATGAGGTGAAAAAGCAATTTCTCAATATGGAAAAAGTGATTTGCACTTGGATCCAAATATTTTCCAGTTG
>SNVD02007231.1:0-28250 GCA_013180625.2 Boswellia sacra | reverse complement strand
ACCATTTTAATGACTAGTTCCTCTTGTCTTGTTAAACGACCACCTTGTCTAACCCAAGCTATGATGGTTGCAAAACAAATGTGTTAATGCTATGCATGCATGCATGTATGCATGATATGATGCATGCTCATACAAGGGCATAGACACACTTTCAGCCTTCCAACGTTATTTCTTCCACACACGGGAGGTGAAGTCTCTTTTCCCAGGATTTTTAGCCTCATTCCCAAGTCATCATCATGGGATGTGGGAATGCAAGATTCTTTCACCTAATTCTAGCATACGAGTTGATGTTGAATTCTCTGTAATTATCACAACATGGCTTTTAAATGTCATGATAACCTCAACTTATGGCACATGTCCCTATTTTATTCTTATGGGTGACTTGACATGTGGCATTCATTCATGGTTGAGGTTTGAGTCAGTGTTATTCTAATCATGAGGAATTTACATCCATAAACATGCATTTCAACATGGGTTTTGGATATTCATCCTATTGAAAATTTCTAGATTCATCTATATAGGCTTGACTCTTAAGGGTCCAATGGTCTGGGCTCCTTTGAGCGAGAGATGCCCTCTTGGGCCGATCTCTTTTTTTACCAAATCAATGGCACGTGCTCAAAGGTGTTGACACTAACATGAGTCATCTAAGAGTCGAATATAGCCAAAGACTTCTCATGCCAATGCCACAAGGCTAGTTGAAGCAATTCGTGCTCATTGTATGCAAAGTGTAGTGATGCAAGGACTCAAAATATTGACAAGAGGTATTAGAATTTGGCATCCCAATTAGAATCAACTTCTCTTATCCCTAGTGGAGTTGCCACTGTGAATAAAGCTTTCATCCTGGTAGAGCATTTACGACAATGACACTGTGTCAAAGCCTCTTTCGAGATTTAAGAGAACATAAACAAGCCACGGGCACGTCTAGAGAAATAGAGCTACCACCCAATTCTTCAATTGGCAATGAATAGAGGCAATCTGATCTCTCACTTTAGGACCTAAACTACCCTCATCCCATCAGAGATGGGTTCGGGAAGTTAGGTATGAGCCATTCGCTTCACCCATATCAAAATCTGGCCTCCACTATGGTATACCAAATTAAAATAGCTCATGTTGTTATACAGTCCGCTTAAGTGGTTTGTTTTATATGCACATTTTTTTATTGTATATTTATACAAATAAAGAAGGAGGAGAATGGAGTTACATTTCCTTCAAACATAGGGGATAGGGGAGAGGATTACATTGCTTTTCAATAATAAAATTCTATAAAATATTCCATATATTCATCACATATTCGAACATTAAATATAAACAATTAATTCGAGACTCAATAGATAATGAATTCCCAACCAACATATGTGAGTCTATTTAATGTCTATCAAGCCTCTACAAGTGTATTCATACATTCATTCATTTGAGTATTTATTCCAAATAATGATACCTCACCATCAATGTGAGTCCATCATCACTTCATGGCATCATACAATTCTATTTCTAAACTTAAACAAAGTCATAATCTAGAATCATGGCACTTCTACCTAGATTTGATATTTCTATTATAGTAATTCTATCTATTGTTATTCTAGCATAATTTACTACAATTTATTGTGATCATGACATTTCTACCCCAATTCAATCAATCAAAATCAAACAAAGTTATTCTAACTCAATCCAAGCACTTAAAGGGGCAAATAAGGTAATTCACACCTATTCTATGCTATTTCGTAGCATACTTCAAAGCAATCATAAGTTTTTCTAGCATGATTCTATTCATGTACTCTCAAGCATGATTTTAGATATGTACTCCTAAGCATGATTCTAAGCATTCGCAAAGAAAATAACTGCCTATTCATGATTCTAATAGAGAAAGGAAAGCAGAGTTACCTCGACACGCATTTCCACCTCATAAAACAAACAAAGGGTTTAACAATTCATACAAACCCCTAAACATACTTCTAAGCATTAAAATAAAATCTAAATATCCTTATTCTAAGAAAAAAAATAACAAAGAAATGAAGAGGGAGAAGAGAGAACTACTCTCAGAATGTACCCTTTTCAGGTTTAGAGTAATATAAAACGCCCAAAAAATATTAGACTAGAAAGGACTCCTTAGAATTCTCACAAGTGTTTCCTAGAGGGAAAGAGAGGATTGTGATATGTGTTGAAAAGTGAGGAGAAGGGGGGTTTATACAGTTGAAGGGTGCAAGTAAAAAAAGAAGGAAAAATCAAATATGGAAGGTTTTAAACAAAATTTTCCAATTATACATGGACAACAGCTGGGCGGCTGTTGAAGGACTGCTAGCTGGTACTCTGATAGCCAATTGGCTGTTGGCAGATAGTCGATCAACACCTTAACAGCTAGCTGGCTGTTGGTAGATAGCTGGCGTGTTGTTACCCACCGGATCCTTCAATTTTGTATTTTTTCAATGCAGTCCCTTCTGACCTTCATCATTTAATCGTGTGTAACTCTTCGAGTTCAACTCCAATTTGTGATCTATAAAATTTTTTGAATACTAAACTTCATAGCTTTGCAACGGTATATGACTCAACACCAGATTCTTCCTGGATTAATTTCTGTGATTTTTTGAAGTCATGTGTCAATTTTCAAAACTCTTGGTCGATTTCTTCTCACCTTTCTTCCTTTTGCTTCAAAGGGCATTTCAATCATTTTTATTGCTCAATATTCATCTTCATTTCATCATCGAGCCTTAAAAATCCAATGTCCACAATTATACAATTAACTACTAATTAACCATTTGTCATGCTTAACTAACCACTAATCATGTTTAATTAATCATTAATTATGGACTAATTAACTAGTAATCATCTATAATTGATGACTAATTAGCTACATAATTAACTACTAGACATGTTTAATTAAACTACATATCATAAATTAAACATAGCAATTAACTATCGCTAATCCTATACATGACATAATTAGACTACTACTAATTAAGCTACTCCTAAGCATGGCATAATTATCTATTACTAACTACTCCTAAACTCATAAACTAAACATGCATAATTATCTACTAATAAGACTACTCCTAAATTAAGCATGGCATAATTATCTGCTAATTTTACCTAAACTAAACATTGCAAATTTTAAACTAAAGAGGAGGCCCCCAGAAAACTTACTGAATTTCGAATTTAATTAGAAGCCAAATCTTGACCAGCGCTGGCATCCTACAACAATCCAAGGAACACTAGAAACAACACGAGCATTTAAACTGGGAGAGAGTTTCAAAAAAAAAATCAAAATCTCTCAAAAATAGTAGTTTTTAGGTACTTTCATCCCAAAATTGCTTACCTAGAACCGAGAGTTGCATTTCCTTATATAGGACAAGGTTACCATAAATTAAGCTCTTTTCTCAATGTGGGACTGTAGCTAGAGGTGCATGGATGTAATGTTAAAGGTGCATGCCTCTATTATAGGCATTGGGCACAAACCTTAAAGGCATTCATGCCCCACCTCTTGCAGTTAAAAGCACTCACGTGCCGCTTCTTATGCTAGAGGCGTGCACCTCTAGTTCTGATGCGTTCGAAACTAGCAAGTATACTAGTCGCACAAGTAATAAAGTGATAAGTAGATATTGTTCCCACGAGGATTGATTCTAATTGAATTTGTTATTTTCCAGCAATAATAAACTAAACAGGGGGGGTTTTGTTGATTGATTAACTAAACTTAATACGAAAGCAAATGAAGAATAACACAAAGCAAAGTTAAATGGAGTGAAAAATCAATGAGAGACACTTGGTTAAGAGTTCATTCTCTGCCACAAGATATGAAATTGTGAATTAACATAGAATTGTAATCCAATTACAGCATTGAAGTTATCAACCGTAGATAACAACAAGCTCTGTTATCCCAATCTTTCCTTACTTTGTTGTTAAATAAAACAAGCTCTTTATTAATCTCTATCCATTAAACAACCTAGAACAAGCTCTCTAAGTTTAATTCAATGGAAGCATTACGATAAGAAAAATAGGTTGATCTAAGCAATAATCACACAGGTTCAGATTATTTAACCTAGGTTGTATTTTCCAATTGCAATCTCTGATCACAATTTTGCTACTAATGATTGGAAATTCATGACAATTACGGATCAAGATGTCTAATCTAGCAATAGACAACAACAGATTATATTCAGTTGGCCATTCCAAATACAATCAGTAAGCAATCATAAGCATTAGATATGGGAAAATACAAGCAACTTCAATTAGAGAATTGGATAACAACTTCTTACACAATCAACTCACAAAAACCATATCAAGGGCTTTGAAATCACCCTCAACCAATTCAAATTCAGTTACAGATGTTCAAAAACGTGGCAAATACAATACAACATGCAAACTTTCCAGAAAATGAAAGGGAATGGAAAAACTTAGCAATTTTGATTAAATCTCTTTGGATTATAATTCCTCCTCTTTCCAAGCTTTCTTTCTCCTTTAAGAACTCCAAAAGATGAGAGAATTCCAGAGCTGCAGCCTCCAAGTCGTTTCCTCCTCTTCAAGTTATCAAAATAAAACCCTAAAATGTGTTTATATACTCTGCTACAGTAACTTGCTACAGTGCCCCGTATTTAATAACATGCTACAGTGATATATGGAATTACAAATATACACTTCTCATACATTTTTATCACAACTTTCGGTACACTACATAAATTCGTGAACTGTAAATTTCTCCAGAAAATAGACTTCGAGAGCTTTTCAATGGTATATAGCATGTTATCCGGTTAATTGTATATCGATACAATCAACTCCAAGAAATTGGTTGACTAGCAGAGGTGAAAATGACGGGTTTTACTCCAATTTTGTGTAAGTTCCTCCAAAACTCCTACAAACATCAAAAACCACACAAAAACATAAAAATACCAGGGAATATAGCAAAGAAACATGGACGAATTGATATGAAAATGATATATAAATAGACACTTATCAAATTCCCCCACACTTAGACTTTGCCAGTCCTCGAGCAACTACAACGATATGAAAACAAAACCAAATCTAAACAGAATCAAAGAAAAAATTAAAACACACATGTTTTAACTTGCAAATAGGCCTCAAAGATTGTACTTAATTATAACCCAAGGAAAAATTCAAAATAATGCACTTGATCAACAATTTTATCTTAAAGATTAGTTTCGCTTCATTTCAATTCCTCAAGTGTGTGTGTGTAGAGCCATTCTCACCTAATCACTTGTACCCCGGATGAGTTTATGCATAAAAATGAATCATATTTAATATTGAAGATGTGTGTATAAATGAACTCCATAGGCTTGCTTTTCAAGTCACTCTCCACTAATGTAGACAAGCACAACACTAAAGATCAAGTAGGGCTTTATTAAACTTGTAACGTTTGGCTTGGGTGAAGGTATGATAAAGGATAATAATCTGGCTCACCCACAAACACATAAATCATTCAAGACTATGTAGAGCTCAACCCTATAACACAACTTTATTTCAATTCACCAAGTTACTCCCCCAAACTTATTTAGAACACTCAATCTTTTTTTTTATAGAAAACAAAAGAAAACAACACTCCCACACTTTGTTGTTTCATTCTTTTTAAGAACACTTAAGGGTATAGATCTCTTATTCTTCTTCTTTTGTTCTCTTTTTATTTTCTTTATTTTCTTTATTTTCTTTTTTTCTTTTTCTTTTTTTTTTACACTTCCCCTCCCCCACACTTAAACAACACATTGTCCCCAATGTGTAAGTATGTAGACAATAAGTACAAATTGGCTTTTTTCTTTTTTTCTTTTTTTTTTCAAACATAATGGAACTCACTTGCATTGCTCATGACACATTCCAACCTCCTCTAACTTCCCAAAACCAGAACATTGCTCAAAATTTAATTGTGAATGATCTACATGCTCATAGGTAAGGGATAAAGTGTGTGGAACAAATTCATTTGAGGTTAGGAAATCTTTTAGTGAGTTAACAAAGAAAAAGGCTTACAGAGGCTCAAAGGGGTAACTAGGGAGCAATTTCAGTCAAGGTTGGCTATTAAGGCTCAAACGGTCCAAAGATGGCCTAAATCATTTCCCCAATGTTGCACAGTATAGGATTTCGCCTCGAGTGACCATCAAACAAGTTCTAGAATTCATTGAAATCTGAAGAAACATTTAAATTACATAAACTTTCTCTAAGTGAACAAATAACTCAGGGATAATAGCTCAGTGCTCAATGTTGCGGAAGGAATCAAAAGCAAAGCGAAAACCAATAAACATTTCAAGCACACAGATCCATGCATCATTTATCATTTTCCAAGAGTTATTCTTAATTCAATCAGTATCTTATCATCGACCCACAAAATGCAAGAAAAGAGGTACGTGGCGTTGTTACACCTGAGTCAAGATTGTATATTTCAACAATCCTTAGGACCAGTAGCCCGCAGAATTAAGGTTTCCAGCCTATATACCTTTATTATGAAAGAACAAAACAAGAAACAAGACACTTCAAATAACATGAAATAAACAAACTACAGATTTATTTAGAGAGAATGCGTTTCAAGGGTTAAAGAAACCCCATATTCTGCCATTCTCAGGTTTTTCCACAAAATTTTTTTTTAAATCGAAAATGATAAAGACAAAAACACATAACAACTCTAAATTACGTGAAACTAAACTTACTCATAAAATAACAAAGTCCAACAAGTCAGCAAACAAAAACAATTAAGTTAGAATGGGTCGAAAAAGTTTAGAAGTTAGCCTCCTTATTCAGCCATTATGGATTAAAGAAATCCAGAATGCGCTTCAAGAGAACTTGAACTTTTTAAGTCACCACTCTAAAAGCCAAGATTACAAAAGATTACCTGGGGTGAAGGAAACAACCTGAAAAACACTCAAAAGAAATGACATAAAAAAACTCAAATAAACACAATAAAGAGAAAGCAAACAAAAATGAAGCAAACCAGCAGATAGAGATTACAGATGGAGCGTTAAATCCAGTTTACGCCTCTTATTGCCTTCTCCAAACCAATCTATCCGAGCCATTGTTGAATCAGGCGAATAGACGAATTCTTGTAATTTGTCAATAAACTCCCCTGCAGTTGAAGCTGTAACCAGGATTTGCCTCGCTGACTGTGAGATGAAGTTTTTTTCTACTGCTTGATCAAGAAAAGACAACAAACCATCAAAAAAAATTATTGACATTTAACAAACCAATGGGTTTCCGATGGATGTTTAGCTGTACCCAAGAGGTGATTTGAAATATCTCCTCTAATGTACCATAACCACCCGGCAAAGCTATAAATGCATCGGACTTAACAACCATATGTGCAATACGCTCATGCATACTAGAGACCTGTAACTCTTCCCCGATTGTGTTGCCTACGATCTCTCGTAAAGCTAATGGTTTAGGGATAATGCCGAGAACTTTGCTCCCTCCTAGGGATGCAGCTGTTGACACACACCCCATTAACCCAAGAATACCCCCTCCATAAATCAAATTAATACCCCTCGTAGCTAATGTCCTACCAAGATCAAGAGCTGCTGTGGTAAACTCTCCATCTTTACCAAATTGCGATCCGCAAAATACGCATATAGTACGGAATCGCCGAATTGGTGTTTTCTCCATTTCTACAAGTGCTCTAATCTTGTGTAAGACACGTTAGATATTATGCTTTTCAATTGCAAGACAGGTTATGGAATGACATATGAAAATATGCAGAATGTATATATACACACGTAAAACTCTCAAATTTTGACACATGGGAACATACTTTCGGTGGGGGTTGCTCGATGCAGATTTATCGCCCCCAAGTCTTGAAAAAATGAAATATGCTTTCGGCAGGATTTGACAAAATCTACACACTTGTCTCCCATATGAAGCATGAAAAATGGAAATATACTTTCGATGGGATTTGACAAAATCGCCACACTTGTCTCCCACGTGAAGCATGAAAAGTACAGATATACTTTCGGTGGAGGTTGACAAAACCTCCACACTTATCTCCCACGTGTGCTTATGTCGTGGGGTAGTCATATGGTTTGTCAAAAAGAAAACTTGAAATTGAAACAAACAAAATCAACAAACAACAACAACACGAAAACAACATTGATAATCAGATCAAATGAAACAAAAAATAAAATAAAATTCGACAACAACAACACACATTCAAATATACAAGTAGTTGTAATTGTGGCTCACATCTTCCTCTGGTTTTACGTCCAGTAACGGCTGAAATGTCTTCTATGAGTCGGGGATTTGCTTCCCATCCAGTTTTCTTATAAACTGGCAGACAGGGTCATTTTTAGTCAGATTCCCTAGACTATAACACTGCAATTCATCATGAAATTGTGTCCATAGATTAAGCAATTCACACTGAACAAGTCCACAAGAATGTGACTCAAGAGTTAATAAAACATTATCCAGCGACTCATTACTCAAACCATTCTTAAGAAACGAAAGTTTATCTTCTCTGTTCCTAGACACAAAACCTAATGAACGACAAGTCTGGTTACAATTCCATCTAGCACATTTATAACATACTTGTAACCTTTTCGCTCTTCGCCTCTTGGCGTAGTAGCTTTTTCCTAGACCAGGCATGTATTCTGCGAGATTAATGTCCGGCTCACCGGACAATCTTACCTTGGCTTTGATTAGCCATCGGATATCCGCAAGCACATTTAGGAGCATCAATGCCCAAAGTCTAGTCATCCGTACTTTATAAATTTTAAACACAACATTTTGAGGAATTGAAGGGAAATATTTACGAATGTTCGACAGAAAGATATCAGCATCCATTGAAAAGGAGACAAAGAGAGATATTACCAATAATATGATTGAGTCTGTTCTTCTCCAAGATATGCACGTTTCAAATCTTCAGGCAATGGCTTCAACTCCCGTTTGGATGTTTCCTCAAGCTGTTGCACAAATGAATTCGAAGCACAGAATAAACAAATTAAACAAAAGGAAGGAAAAGAAAAGAGCAGAAACGAAACTAAAGACACATAAAGAGATAACAATACAATAGCAAACAAAAGTCAAAAACAAGTAAAAAAAATATAAAAACACATAAGACAGATGGCAAAGAGAGATAAAACCTGATCAATTTGATGGCCTACGAAAGGAATATCCTCGAGACACAAAAATCAATCATTATTACCTCATTTTATTTTTCTTTTCTTTTCTTTTATTTATTTTTCAAAAACATTGGGTTGCCTCCCAATAAGCGCTTGGTTTAACGTCCTCAACCCGACGTTGGTTCCATCATGGGAGGGTCTAATCTCCGCTATGCTTCTCTAGTGGGCTTGGATCCTTCTTCCAACAAGAATTGGTGCATGCATATGGCTGGGCCTTGGATGTTAGCAATCATCCACCCAATAGCTATTTTGTGATCTGTAAGTATTCAGACGAGTTTCTCTTCTTGTATTCGTGCAAGGCCCATTTTCATTGTAACTGGCAAAGTATCATTCTCACCCAAGAATCCATGATTCAAATGATATGGCAGTGACTTAAGCTCCAAGGTATTGGCTTTCGTCACATAAGGAAGAAGTTTCTCATTAGATAAAGTAAATTGAATGTACGAAACATCATACCTATTTGTGGTTATTGCTATGGTCTCATCTAAGCTTGCCACAACTTCCTCCATTTCTTTGGACACTTGTATCAAAATTCCTGACTCATTGGAATTTTCTGTCCCTATATGCTCACTAATAGCTACATCCAATCCATTCTTGCGAGTTAACTCAAAATATTGTTGTGGCAAAGAATCAACAACGTCAACTGCAAAACAGAATGTAAGTCACTAGAGTACCTCATTACCTCAAAAATATTGAAACATATCACCTTGCCATCAAACTCTATGATGAGAGTGCCATCATGAACATCAATCTTGGTTCTAACAGTTTTCGAGAATGGTCTCCCTAAAAGAATCGGAGTTGGATTAGGAGAGGTCTCATCCTCAATTTCAAGGACATAGAAGTTTGCTGGAAAAACCAATTGATTCACCTGCACAAGCACATCTTCCACAACTCTTTTGGGATATGCATTAAAAATGATCAGCAAGTTGAATGGTAATACCAGTTTTCACAAAAGGTCCAAGATTTAAAGAAGCATAAATAGAATATGGCATGACATTAATAGATGCTTCTAAATCTAACATAGCTCTTTCAAACTTGGTTTTACCAATGGTGCATGGAATGGTGATCGTACCTGGATTAGTGCATTTCGGAGGAATTTTTCTTTGTAGTACAGCTGAAACATTTTCCCCTACACTTACTTTCTTATTACCATTTAACTTTCTCTTGCTGGTGCGTAACTCCTTGAGACATTTTGTATAACAAGGTACTTGCTCGGTAGCATCCAGAAGTGATATATTTATCTTGATTTTACGAGAAGTTTCCAGGATTTCTTGTTCTTGTTCCTCCTTCTTCAATTTTGTCAATCTGCTAGAAAAAAGTGGAGGAGTAACATATGAAGGAATGGGAGTTATAGGATTTACCTGAGAAGTCAGTGTTTTGTTCATGGTTGAAGTGTTGTCATCTCCTTCATCAGTTTGTGATTTCTTTGGCAGGACATCTAATTGCTCTTCATTTTGCAAAGTTATCGCACAAGAATTCTCTCTTGGATTGATCATCGTTTGAAAAGATAATTCTTCTGAGCCTTGGCCCTCGAATTTGCTCATGCTAGTGGCCAATTGTCCCATTTGATTTGCCAGGTTTTGGATACTTGCCCCAGTTTCCTGCTAGAATTGCATTGTGTAGTGGCAAGTGCATTAACAATATCCTGGAGTGACATACCTGAGTTTTCTGAAGCTGGTTGTGGTGCTGGTTGTGGCATTGGTGGTGGTTGCATTTCAAATGGTTGCTACACTCTAAGTTGATTAAAACCTTGTGGCCGATTTGGTATGGCATTTGAGGTGATTGGTTGATGATTCCAGTAACTAAAATTGGGATGATCTATCCATCCGGCATTGTAAGTATTAGAGAAGGGATCATACCATTGCCTTGATTGTCCTGGAAATCCACCTATGGCATTGGTTTGTTCCATATCTTTTTCTTGTAAAGTTGGATACATGTCCATTGGATGCTCCCTGGTAGAATATACCCCACATGCATAAGATTTATGCATATGTCCTACAGCCATGTTTTCCACAAGAGAGGTTAGCTCAAAAAGTTGTTGTTCAATGTTCGGAGTGCTTACCTCATTTACTCCCCAATGTGGTTGCGGCTCAAATCGGCTACTGAATTGATGGAAGTTTACTGCCATGTCGTCTAAACACAAACAATCAAAAAAGAAAAACAAACAAAAATATGAATCAACAATGAAAACAAAATAACAAATCGATTAGAAAATCAATCCCTGGCAACGGCGCCAAAAACTTGATGCGTTCGAAACTAACAAGTATACTAGTCGCACAAGTAATAAAGTGATAAGTAGATATTGTTCCCACGAGGATTGATTCTAATTGAATTTGTTATTCAAAAGCAACAACAGAATAAATGGGGGGTTTTGTTGATGGATTAACTAAATGAAATATTAATGTAAATGCACAATAACATAACACAAAGTAAAATGGAGTGAAAAATCAATGAGAGACACTTGGTTAAGGGTTCTTTCTCTGCCACAAGATATGAATTGTGAATTAACATAGAATTGTCATCCAATTACAGCATTGAAGTTATCAACCGTAGATAACAACAAGCTCTGTTACCCCAATCTTTCCTTACTTTGTTTTTAAATAAAACAAGCTCTTTATTTAATCTCTATCCATTAAACAACCTAGAACAAGCTCTCTGAGTTTAATTCAATGGAAGCATTATGATAAGAAAGATAGGTTGATCTAAGCACTAATCACACAGATTCAGATTATTTAACTTAGGTTGTATTTTCCAATTGCAATCTCTGATCACAATTTTGCTACTAATGATTAGAAATTCAAGACAATTACGGATCAAGATTTCTAGTCTAGCAATAGACAATATCCAGATTATATTCAGTTGGCCACCCAAATACAATTCAGCAAGCAATCATAAGCATTAAACATGGGAAAATACAAGCAACTTCAATTAGAGAATTGGATAACAATTCCTTGCACAATCAATTCACAAAAAACATATCAAGGGCTTTGAAATCACCCTCAACCAATTCAGATTCAGTTACACATGTTTAAGAACGTGGTAAATACAATACAAAATGGAGACATTCCAGAAAATGAAAGGGAAGGGAAAAACTTAGCAAATTTGATGTAATTCTCTTTGGATTGTAATTCTTCCTCTTTCCAAGCTTCCTTTCTCCTTCAAGAACTCCAAGAGATGAAAGAATTCCAGAGCTGCAGCCTTCACCACGTTCTCCCCTCTTCAAGTTATCAAAATAAAACCCTAAAATGTGTTTATATACTCTGCTACAGTAACTCGCTACAGTGTCCCCGTATTTAATAATATGCTACAGTGATATGTGGAATTATAAATATATACTTCTCATACCATTTTTATCATAACTTTTCGTACACTACATAAATTTGTGAACCGTAAATTTCTTCAGAAAATAGACTTCGAGAGCTTTTCAATGGTATATAGCATGTTATCCGACTAATTGTACATCGATACAATCAACTCCGAGAAATTGGCTGATTAGCAGAGGTGAAAATGAAGGGTTTTACTCCATTTTTGTGCAAGTTGCTCCAAAACTCCTACAAACATCAAAACCACACAAAACATAAAAATACCAAGGAATATAGCAAAGAAACATGGACAAATTGATATGAAAGTAATACATAAATAGACACCTATCAAGTTCTAAAGGTGTTAGCCCTAGCCTACAAGCGCCAACCTATTTCCAAATTCTGACACCGACGTTTACCATTTAGGGCTGAGGTTGCTGCCCTTAAGCCCCTAAGAACCCCTATGACAACCTTATCACGAAGGTTGATCCACACGTGCATCAGGTAGCCATGATTCATAGGGTCTCGGCCACTCCTTATCGGTCCGCACCGATCCTTAACCTACTTGGCTTTCTACCCCATTCTCAATGTTGAAACCTGGTGTCCTTGCAAGTTGGGAAAGACTTCTAATTGATGTCTCTGGCTATAATCACTAGACCTTGAAAACCATAAGCAAAATTCCATTATTTACAATGGCCTATTTCTTCAGTCGTGGCATGTTTCTTACAACCATGTGCGAAATCCTTTAGCCATGGACAATTTCTTTTAGGCGTAGGAGATTTTGTTCAGATGTGGGCTTCAATGCTTTAGTCGCAGGAAGATTTTTGGGCCATTTCTGTGTTGGATTATGTGTTTAAGGATTTTTGCAATTTTTCAATGTCTTTTCCAGATCAAAATCCTATTTCGACTAGTACTCTAGTTATCGTTATCATCATCGAGCTTAAACCATAAGCAGAATTTTCATGCTTGTAGTTCCCGACATCAAGTTGTTAAAGAAATCTAAAGGCGCAGCATATGCTCCAAAATTCATATGACCAACAACCCCAGCCTGGCAACCCATTCATCAAACATACTTTCAACACTGTCAAGAAAGTAGATTGAATAGCAGGTACATCATTGACGGTGGATCGACAAGTGATAGGTGTTGGAGATCCATGATCTGAACCTCCAATTGTGGTATCAAGCTCTTAGCACCTTCCCTATCAACCTGCTTAGGGTCACTCATCTTATCATCTTTATGGCCCTCAAATGTGACACCTACTTTTTACTTTTTCTACTCAGGGGGATTCACATATGGATTAGACTTGTGTTTGCCAACTCTAAACTTCCTTTGGTGTTTAGTTCTAAACCCAGATGGTGGTCCTATCACAATTAGAGGAATCTCACGTTGAGGCTTCGAGTCCTTCAGATGTATAGGTGATCTAAGCAATAATCACACAGGTTCGGATTATTTAACCTATGTTGTATTTTCCAATTGCAATCTCTGATCACAATTTTGCTACTAATGATTTGAAATTCATGACAATTACGGATCAAGATTTCTAATCTAGCAATAGACAATAATCAGATTATATTCAGTTGGCCACCCAAATACAATCAGCAAGCAATCATAAGCATTAGATATGGGAAAATGCAAACAACTTCAATTAGAGAATTGGATAACAATTTCTTACACAATCAACTCACAAAAACCATATCAAGGGCTTTGAAATCACCCTCAACCAATTCAGATTCAGTTACACATGTTCAAAAACGTAGTCAATACAATACAATACAAAAAAATTCCAGAAAATGAAAGGGAAAGGAAGAAACTTAGCAAATCCTTTGCAAATCTCCTTAGATTTGTAGTTCTTCCTCTTTCCAATCTTTCTTTCTCCTTCAAGAACTCCAAAAGATGAGAGAATTCCAGAGCTGCAGCCTCTAAGTCATTTCCCCCTCTTCAAGTTATGAAAATAAAACCCTAAAATATGTTTATATACTCTGCTACAGTAACTTGCTACAGTGTTCTCGTATTTAATAACATGCTACAGTGATATGTGGAATTACAAATATACACTTCCATACCATTTTTATCATAACTTTTGGTACACTACATAAATTCGTGAACCGTAAATTTCTTCAGAAAATAGACTTCAAGAGCTTTTCAATGGTATATAGCATGTTATCCGGTTAATTATATATCGATACAATCAACTCCGAGAAATTGGCTGATTAGCAGAGGTAAACATGAAGGGTTTTACTCCATTTTTGTGCAAGTTGCTCAAAAACTCCTACAAACATCAAAACCACACAAAAACATAAAAATACCAAGGAATATAGCAAAGAAACATGGACGAATTGATATGAAAATGATACATAAATATATACTTATCAAATTCCCCCGCACTTAGACTTTGCTAGTCCTCGAGCAAATACGACAATATGAAACAAAACTAAATCGAAACAGATTCAAAGAAAAAATAAAAACACACATGTTTTAACTTGCAAATAGGCCTCAAAGATTGTACTTAATTATAACCCAAGGAAAACTTCAAAATAATGCACTTGATCAAGAATTTTATCTCAAAGATTAGTTTCGCTTCATTTCAATTCCTCAAGCGTGTGTGTGTGTGGAGCCATTCTCACCTAATCACTTGTAACCCGGATGAGTTTATGCATAAAAATGAATCATATTTAATATTGAAGATGTGTAGATAAATGAACTCAATAGGCCTGCTTTTCAAGTCACTCTCCACTAATGTAGACATGCACAACACCAAGGATCAAGTAGGACTTTATTAAGCTTGTAACGTTTGGCTTGGGTGAAGGTATGATAAAGGATAATAATTTGGCTCAAATCACCCGCAAACACATAAATCATTCAAGGCAAAGTAGAGCTCAACCCTATAACACAACTTTATTTCAATTCACCAAGTTACTCCCCCAAACTTATTTAGAATACTCGATCTTTTTTTTTTTTTGTGGAAAATAAAAGAAACTACACCCCCACACTTTGTTGTTTCATTCCTTTTAAGAACATCCAAGGGTATAGATCTCTTTTTCTTCTTTTTTTTTTTACACTTTCCTCCCCCACACTTAAACAACACATTGTCCTCAATGTGTAAGTACGGGGACAAGAAGTATAGATTGATTTTTTTCTTTTTTTTCTTTTTTTTTTTTACAAACATAACAGAACTCAATTGCATTGCTCATGGCACAACCAAACCTCCTCTAACTTCCCAAAACTAGAACAGAGCTCAAAATGTAATCATGAGTGATTTACATGCTCATGGGTAAGGGATAAGCTGTTTCGGAAGAGAAATTTATTTGAGGTTAGGAAATCTTTTAGTGAGTTAACAAGGAAAATGGCTTATAAAGGCTCAAAGGGGTAACTAGGGATCAATTTCAGTCAAGGGTGGCTGTTAAGGCTCAAATGGTCCAAAGATGGCCTAAATCATTTCCCTAATATTGCACAATATAGGATTTCGCCTCGAGTGACCATCAAACAGGTTCTAGAATTCATTGAAATCTGAGAAAACACTTAAATTGCATAAACCTTCTTTAAGTAAACAAATAACTCAGTGATAATGGCTCGGTGCTCAATGATGTGCAAGGAATCAAAGGCAAAGAGAAAACCAATAAACATTTCAAGCACACAGATCCATGCATTATTTATCATTTTCCAAGAATTATTCTCAATTCAATCATTATCTTATCATCGACCCACAAAATGCAATAAAAGAGGTACGTGGCGTTGTTACACCTGAGTCAAGATTGTATATTTCAACAATCCTTAGAACCAGTAGCCCGCAGACTTAAAGTTTCCAGCCTATATACCTTTATTGTGAAGAACAAAACAAGAAACAAGACACTTCAAACAACATGAAATAAACAAACTACAGATTTATTTAGAGAGAATGCGTTTCAAGAGTTAAGGAAACCCAATATTCTGCCATTCTCAGGTTTTTCTACAATGTTTTTTTCTGAATCGAAACTGACATAGACAAAAACACACAACAACTCTAAATTACACAAAACTAAACTTACTCATAAAATAACAAAGTCAAACAAGCCAGTAAACAAAAACAAGTCAGTTAGAATGGGTCTAAAAAGTTTAGAAGTTAGCCTCCTTATTCAGCCATTATGGATTAAAAAGATCCAAAATGTGTTTCAAGAGAACTTGAACTTTTTAAGCCACCACTCTAAAAACCGAGATTAGAAAATATTACCTGGGACGAAAGAAAGAACCTGAAAAAACTCAAAAGAAATGACATGAAAAATCTCAAATAAACACACTAAAAAGAAAGCAAACAAAAACGAAGCAAACTAGCAAATAGAGATTACAGATGGAGGGTTAAATCCAGTTGACGCCTTTTGTTGCCTTCTCCAAACCAATTTATCCGAGCCATTGTTGGATCAGGCGAATAGACGAATTCTTGTAGTTTGTCAATTAACTCCCCTGCAGTTGAAGTTGTAACCAAGATTTGCCTTGCCGACAGTGAGATGAAATTTTTTTCTATAGCTTGATCAAGAAAGGACAACAAACCATCAAAAAAATTATTGACATTTAACAAACCAATGGGTTTCCGATGGATGTTTAGCTGTGCACAAGAGGTGATTTGAAATATCTCCTCTAATGTACCATAACCACTAGGCAAAGCTATAAATGCATCGGACTTAACAACCATATGTGCAATACGCTCATGCATGCTAGAGACCTGTAACTCTTCCCCGATTGTATTGCCTACGATATCTCGTACAGCTAATGGTTTAGGGATAATGCCGAGAACTTTGCTCCCTCTTAGGGATGCAGCTGTCGACACACACCCCATTAACCCAAGACTACCCCCTCCATAAATCAAATGAATACCCCTCGCAGCTAATGTCCTACCAAGATCAAGAGCTGCTGTTGTAAACTCTCCATCTTTAACAAATTACGATCCACAAAATATGCATATATTTTGGAATCGCCGAATTGGTGCTTTCTCCATTTCTAAAAGTGCTCTAAACTTGTGTAAGACAATGATGTACGTTAGGTATTATGCGATTCAAGTGCAAGACAGGTTATAAAATGACATTTCAAAATATGCAGCATGGATATATACACACGTAAAACTCTCAAATTTGACACATGGGGACATAATTTCGGTAGGAGTTGCTCGATGCAGATTTATCGCCCCAAGATTTGAAAAAATGAGATATGCTTTCGGCGAGGTTTGACAAAACCTACACATTTGTCTCCCACGTGAAGCATGGAAAATGGAGATACACTTTCGGCGGGGGTTGACAAAACCCCCACACTTGTCTCCCACGTGAAGCATAAAAAATAGAGATACACTTTCGGTGGAGGTTGACAAAACCTCCACACTTGTCTCCCACGTGTACTTATGCCATAGGGTAGTCATATGGTTTGTCAAAAAGAAAACTTGAAATTAAAACAAAAAAATCAACAAACAACAACAACACAAAAACAACATTGATAATCAGATCAAACGAAACAAGAAAAAAAATTCGACAAAAACAACACACATTCAAATATACAAGTAGTTGTGATTGTGGCTCACATCTTCCTCTGGTTTTACGTCCAGTAACGGCTGAAACGCCTTCTATGAGTCGGGGATTTGCTTCCCATCCAGTTTTCTTATAAACTGGCAAACAGGGTCGTTTTTAGTCAGATTCCCTAGACTATAACACTGTAATTCATCACGAAATTGTGTCCATAGATTAAGCAATTCAAGCTGAACAAGTCCACAAGAATGTGACTCAAAAGTTAATAAAACATTATCCAGCGACTCATTACACAGACCATTCTTAATAAATGACAGTTTATCTTCTCTATTTTTGGACACAAAACCTAGTGAACGACAAGTCTGGTTACAATTCCATCTAGCACATTTATAACATACTTGTAACCTTTTCGCTCTTCGCCTCTGGCGTAGTAGCTCTTTCCTAGACCAGGCATGTATTTTGCGAGATTAATGTCCGGCTCACCGTACAATCTCACCTTGGCTTCGATAAGCCATCGGATATCCGCAGGCAGATTTAAGAGCATCAATACCCAAAGTCTAGTCATCCGTACTTTATAAATTTTAAACACAGCATTTTGAGGAAATGAAGGAAAATATTTACGAAGGTTCGACAGAAAGATATCGGCATCCATTTAAGAGAAGAAAAGGAGAGATATTACCGATAATGTGATTGAGTCTGTTCTTCTCCAAGATGTGCACATTTCAAACCTTCAGGCAATGGCTTCAGCTTCCGTTTAGATGTTTCCTTAAGCTGTTGCACAAATGAGCTCAAAGCACGAAAAAATCAAATTAAACAAAATAAAATAAATAGCAAACAAAAGTAAAAAATAAACAAAAAAACAAATAAGACAGATGGCAAAGAGAGATAAAACCTGATCAATTACGTTCGATAAAGCCTATGAGAGAAACCTCCTCGAGACACAAAAATTGATCATCATTACCTTCTTTTCTTCTTCTCTATTTATTTATTTTTCAAAAACATTGGGTTGCCTCCCAATAAGCGCTTGGTTTAACGTCCTCAGCCTGACGTTATCTGCCCTTACCCATCAAGATAAGTTGGCTCGTAGAGAGGTACCTCATTGATGTCCTACATCACTGAATTCTTATAGTAAGGCTTCAACTTATGCCCATTCACCTTGAATACTTTGTCCGTTTTTAAGCTCTTGATTTCCACTGCACCATGAGGAAAAACATTAGTAATGACAAAAGGTCCAACCCATCGGGATCGTAATTTACCTGGAAATAACTTGAGGCGAGAATAAAATAAAAGAACTTTCTGTCCCACTTCAAAATTCTTCCTGGAGATCATTTTATCATGAAATGCCTTAGTTCTCTCCTTGTAAATTCTGGAATTCTCATAGGCATCATTTCTAAGTTCTTCCAATTCTTGCAGTTGAAGCTTCCTTTGTTCTCCAGCAGCATCCATCTCCATGTTACAAAGCTTTGCTGCCCACCATACTTTATGTTCGAGCTCCACTGGAAGGTGGCATGGCTTACTATAGACTAACCTATACGGAGACATACCAATAGGTGTCTTATAAGCAGTCCGGTATGCCCAAAGTGCATCATTCAATCGTAGGCTCCAATCTTTTCGATTCGGATTCACTGTCTTCTCGAGAATGGACTTGACTTCTCGATTTGAAACTTCAACTTGACCACTAGTTTGTGGATGATATGCAATAGACACCTTGTGAGTGATGTTGTATTTCTTGAGCAAGGCTTCGAATGATCGGTTGTAGAAGTGTGTCCCTCTGTCGCTAATCATGGCTCTTGGTGTTCCAAATCTCGTAAAAATGTTAGATTTCACAAAATCTACAACAACTTTAGAATCATTAGTTCTCATAGCTTTTGCTTCCACCCATTTAGAAACATAATCCACAGCAAGTATAATGTAAACATTACCAAATGATGAAGGAAAAGGACCCATGAAATCAATACCCCACACATCAAAAATCTCGACAATAAGTATAGGGGTTTGTGGCATTTGATTTTTGGCACTTAAATTACCTGTCCTTTGACAACGGTCACAAGCTTTGCAGAACAGATATGCATCTTTGAACAATGATGGCCAGTAGAATCCACAATCAAGAACTTTAAGGGCTGTTCTTTTTGGTCCGAAGTGACCTCCACATGCATAAGAATGACAGAAGGTTAAAATTGAATTTAATTCAGATTCAGAAATGCACCTTCTTATCACTTGGTCAGAACAATGCTTCCATAAGTACGGATCATCCCATATGTAATACTTGGCAATGTTCTTGATCTTGTCTCTTTGAGCTCGAGTCAAGTCATGTGGTAGCTTCTTGGTAACTAGGTAGTTGACAATATCTGCATACCAAGGGGCTACTACATTTAGAGACAACAATTGTTCATCCGGAAAACTTTCTTGTAATGGCAGTGCATTCTTATCATGGACAATGCGACTGAGATGGTCTGCAACTAAGTTTTCACTTCCCTTCTTGTCTTTGATCTCCAAGTCAAACTCCTGTAAAAGGAGTATCCACCTGATAAGCCTTGGTTTAGCATCTTTCTTTGTGAGCAAGTACCTCAAAGCCACATGATCAGAATAAACGGTTACTTTAGTACCAATCAAATAAGATCGAAACTTTTCTAAAGTAAAAATAACCGCTAGTAGCTCTTTCTCATTGGTAGAATAATTAAGTTGAGCATCATTTAAAGTCCGAGATGCGTAGTAAATGACATGTGGAATTTTGCCAATTTGTTGACCCAAAACGGCACCCACAGCATAGTCACTTGCATCGCACATGATCTCGAATGGATGATCCAAATTCAGAGATTGGATTACTGAAGTCAAGAGTTCCTTCAATTTCTCAAATGCCTCTTTGCATTTCTCATCAAATTCAAAGGCCACATCATTCTGTAATAATCTGCATAGGGGCAATGCTATCTTCGAGAAATCTTTGATGAATCTATGATAGAAACCTGCATGGCCAAAAAACGAACGAATATCCCGCACACTTGTGGGAGGTGGTAAGGAACATATAAGATCTATCTTGGATTTATCCACCTCTATACCCTTAGCAGAAATAACATGTCCCAAAACTATACCCTGATCTACCATAAAATGACATTGCTCCCAATTCAGAACAAGGTTAGTTTCTATACATCTTTGAAGTATAAGGGTAAGGTTGTCAAGTCATTTATCAAAAGAATCACCAAAAACACTAAAGTCATCCATAAATACCTCAATAATGTTCTCAACATAATCAGAGAAAATACTTACCATACACCTTTGGAAAGTGGCAGGGGCATTGCAAAGACCGAATGGCATGCGTCGATAGGCAAATGTACCGAATGGGCATGTGAATATAGTTTTCTCTTGATCCTCGGGGGCAATGACAATCTGATTATATCCTGAATAGCCATCAAGAAAACAATAGGGAGAATGACCTGCTAACCTCTCCAGCATTTGATCAATGAATGGCAAAGGAAAGTGATCCTTGCGAGTTGCTGAATTGAGCTTCCGATAATCAATACAAACTCGCCAGCCGGTTTGGATACGAGTGGGAACTAGCTCATTATTGTCATTCTTAACCACCGTAACACCAGATTTCTTCGGAACAACTTCCATCATCGAAGGATTCAACCTCCGCTGTGCTTCTCTAGTGGGCTTGGATCCCTCTTCTAACAAGATGCGGTGCATGCATACGGCTGGACTAATACCTTTGATGTCAGCGATTGTCCACCCAAGGGCTGTTTTGTGATCTCGGAGCACTCGGATGAGTTTCTCTTCTTGTAATGGTGCAAGACCCTTTGCTATTATGACTAGCAAAGTATCTTTCTCACCTAGGAATACATGCTTCAAATGATCTAGAAGAGGCTTAAGCTCCGAGGCAGGTGCTTTCATCACAGAAGATAGAAGTTTCTCATTAGATAAAGGCAATTCAATGTACGAAACATCATACCTGTTTGTAGTGATAGCTATAGTCTCATCCAAGTTTGCCATAGCTTCCTCCACTTCTTTAGACACTTGTATCAACTTCCTCGATTCTCTGGAATTTTTTTTGCCCCTATGTGCTCACTAATGGCTACTTCCAATGCATCCTTGCGAGTTAACTCAAAAAGTTGTTGTGCCAAAGAATCGATAACATCCACTGCAAAAATAGAATGCAAGTCACTAGGGTACCTCATTGCCTCAAAAATATTGAAACGAATCACCTCGCCATCAAATTCCATGGTGAGAGTGCCATCATGAACATCAATCTTAGTTCGGACAGTTTTCAAGAATGGTCTCCCCAAAAGAATCGGCGTTGGATTGGGAGATGTCTCATCCTCCATTTCCAGAACATAGAAGTCTGCTGGAAAAACCAATTGATTTACCTGCACAAGTACATCTTCCACAACTCCTTTGGGATATGCATTAGAACGATCAGCAAGTTGATGATAATACCAGTTTTCGCAAGGGGTCCAAGATTCAAGGAAGCATAAATAGAATATGGCATGACATTAATAGATGCTCCTAAATCTAACATAGCTCATTGAAACTTGGTATTACCAATGGTGCATGGAATGGTGAACGTACCTGGATCTTTGCATTTCGGAGGAATTTTTTTTGTAATACAGCTGAAACATTTTCCCCCACACTTACCTTCTCATTTCCTTTCAACTTCCTCTTGTTGGTGCATAACTCCTGAGAAATTTAGCATAACGAGGTACTTGCTTAATAGCATCCAGAAGTGGTATATTTACCTCGATCTTGCAAAAAGTTTCCAGGATTTCCTGTTCTTGTTCCTCCTTCTTTGATGTTGCAAATCTGCTAGGAAAAGGTGGAGGAGTAACATATGAAGGAATTTGAGTTTTAAGGTCTACCTTAGAAGATGATGTTTTGTTCATGGTGGAAGTGGTGTCATCCCATTCATTAGTTTGTGACCTTTTTTGTGGAACTTGTAACTGCTTTCCACTTCTCAAAGTGATTGCACTAGCATTCTCTCTTGGATTGATCACTGTCTGAGAAGGTAATTGTTCTAAGCTCTTGCTCTCGAATTTGCTCATGTTAGTAGCCAATTGTCCCATTTGATTTTCCAGGTTTTGGATACTTGCCCCAGTTTCCTGCTGAAATTGCATTGTGTTAGTAGCAAGTACTTTAACAATGTCCTGGAGATCCATACCTGAGTTTTGTGGAGCTAGTTGTGGTGCTGGTTGTGGTTCCATTTGAAATGATTACTGCACTCTTGATTGATTGAAACCTGGTGGCTGATTTGGTATGGCATTTGGAGTGATTGGTTGATGATTACTGTAACTTTGGCTTGGTTGTCCTAGAAATCCACCCATGGCATTGGCTTGTTCCGTATCTCCTTCTTGCAAAGTTGGACACATGTCGGTTTGATGCTCCGTGGTAGAATATACTCCACATACATAAGGTTGATGCATATGTCCTACAGCCATTTTTTTTACAAGAGAGGTAAGCTCAGAAAGTTGTTGTTCAATGTTCGGGGTACTTACCATGTCGCTGAATTGTTGGGAGTTTGCTGCCATGTCGCTAATCAAACGGTTTTTCTTTGCCCCCAAAAAACCAATTCGGTGTTTTATAACTAGTGCTCCACCACTAGCAGCATCAAGATACTCCTTTCCATTGGTAAGAGACCCTCATAGAAATATTGAATTAGGAGTCCATCACTAATTTGGTGGTTTGGACAGCTAGCACATAACCTCTTAAATCTCTCCCAATATTCATGAAGTGATTCTCCATTGTGTTGTCCAATGCCACTAATATCTTTTCTAATATTTGTAACTTTCGAGGCTGGAAAGTATTTCTCCAAAAAGAGTTTACTCATCTCATTCCAAGTGGTAATGGTACCTGGTGGTAGATAGTATAACCAATCTTTTGCCGAATCTGCTAATGAGAATAGAAAAGCTCTCAATTTTATTTGCCCCTCAGACACGCCAATTGGCTTCATACTTGAGTATACCACATGAAATTCTCTGAGGTATTTGATAGGATCCTTTCCTGCAAAACCATGAAATGTAGGCAAGAGACGAATTAGTCCATATTTAAGCTCAAATTCTACCTCAAAATTGGTGCTTATGCATAGCGGTTGTTGATCAATAATTGGAGCCGCTAACTCCTTAAGAGTCTGATAGTTTTCCATCGCCATTGCTTCTGATTTAGATTTGATTGAACTACAAGAAGATGGGAGGGAAGTATGTCGTGCAAGGTCAAATTCTGGAGGTGGAGTTGAAATTGACCGATTTAGCATTAAATTCGAGGATTGAAGAAACTCCTTAATTCTCTTAAGTCGTTGATCCGCTTCTCCCTCAGACATAAAAGCCTAAACACAAACAATCAGGAAATAACAATCAAGAATCAGTACTAAAAACAGAATAACAAATTGATTAGAAAATCAATCCCCGGCAACGGCGCCAAAAAACTTGATGCGTTCAAAACTAGTAAGTATACTAGTCGCACAAGTAATAAAGTGATAAGTAAGATATCGTTCCCACGAGGATTGATTCTAATTGAATTTGTTATTGTTCAGCCCACAACAGACAACCTGGGGGGTTGTTGATGATTAAAACTCAGTGAAATAATAATGCAAACAAAGAATAACAAAAACAGAAAAGTTATTCGAATGAAAAACAATGACGAGAAAGCTGGTTAAGGATCATTTCTCTACCATCAAGATATGGGGATTTGGATTAATCGTGAATTGTCATCCAAATTACAGCATTGAAGTTATCAACCGTAGATAACAACAAGCTCTGTTATCCCAATCTTTCCTAATTTGTTGTTAATAAAAATAGGCTCTTTACTAATCTCTATCCATTAAAACAAACCAGAACAAGCCTCTCTAAAATTTAATTCAATGGTAAGCATTATGATAAGAAAGATAGGTTGATCTAAGCAATAAACACACAAGCTCGGATTATTTAACTTAGGTTATATTCTCCAATTGTAATCTCTGATCACAATTTTGCTACTAATGATTAGAAATTCAAGACAATTACGGATCAAGATCTCTAGTCTAGCAATAAATCACAACCAGATTATATTCAGTTGGCCACTCAAATACAATCAGCAAGTAATCATATGCATTAAATATGGGAGAATACAAGCAAACTTCAATTAGAGAATTGGATAACAATTCCTTACACAATCAACTTACAAAAACCATATCAGGGGCTTTGAAATCACCCTCAACCAAGTCAGATTCAGTTACACATGTTTAAGAACGTGGTAAATACAATACAACATGGAGACATTCCAGAAAATGAAAGGGAAGGGAAAAACTTAGCAAATTTGATGTAATTCTCTTTGAATTGTAGTTCTTCCTCTTTCCAAGCTTCCTTTCTCCTTCAAGAACTCCAAGAGATGAAAGAATTCCAGAGCTGAAGCCTCCACCACGTTCTCCCCTCTTCAAGTTACAAAAATAAAACCCTAAAATGTGTTTAAATACTCTGCTACAGTAACTTGCTACAGTACTACAGTACTTGCTACAGAAAATAGACTTCGAGAGCTTTTCAATGGTATATAGCATGTTATCCGGTTAATTGTATATCGATACAATCAACTCCGAGAAATTGGTTGACTAGCAGAGGTGAAAATGAAGGTTTTACTCCATTTTTGTGCAAGTTGCTCCAAAACTCCTACAAAAATCAAAAACCACACAAAAACATAAAAATACCAAGGAATATAGCAAAGAAACATGGACGAATTGATATGAAAATGATATATAAATAGACACTTATCACTTTCATCACAGAAGGAAGAATTTTCTCATTTGATAAAGGCAATTCAATGTACGAAACATCATACCTGTTTGTGGTGATAGTTATAGTCTCATCCAAGCTTGCCACAACTTCCTTCACTTCTTTAGACACATGTATCAACTTTCCTGGTTATTTGAAACTTTCTGTCCTTATGTGTTCACTAATGGCTACTTCCAATTCATCTTTGCGAGTTAATTCAAGAAATTGTTGTGCCAAAGAATCAATGACATCAACTGCGAAAACAGAATGCAAGTCAATAGGGTATCTCATTGCCTCAAAAATATTGAAGCAAATCACCTCGCCATCAAATTCCATGGTGAGAGTGCCATCATGAACATCAATCTTGGTTTGGGCAGTTTTCAAGAATGGCCTCCCTAAAAGAATTGGTGTTGGATTGGGAGACGTCTCATCCTCCATTTCCAGAACATAAAAGTCTGATGGAAAAACCAATTGATTCACCTGCACAAGCACATCTTCCACAACTCCCTTGGGATATGCATTAGAACGATCAGCAAGTTGAATTACAATACCCGTTTCCGCAAGAGGTCCAAGATTCAAAGAAGCATAAATAGAATATGGCATGACATTAATAGATGCTCCTAAATCTAACATAGCTCTTTCAAACTTGGTATTACCAATGGTGCATGGAATGGTGAACGTACCTGGATCTTGGCATTTCGGAGGAATTTTTCTTTGCAATACAGCTGAAACATTTTCCCCCACACTTACCTTCTCATTTCCTTTCAACTTCCTCTTATTGGTGCATAACTCTTTGAGAAATTTTGCATAACGAGGCACTTGCTTGATAGCATCCAGAAGTGGTATGTTTACCTCGATCCTGCGAAAAGTTTCCAGGATTTCTTGTTCTTGTTCCTCCTTCTTTGATTTTACAAATTTGCTGGGAAAAGGTGGAGGGGTAACATATGAATGAATGGAAGTTTTAGGATTTACCTTAGAAGTGGATGTTTTGTTCATGGTGGAAGTGGTGTCATCCCCATCATCAGCTTGTGATTTCTTTGGTGGAATCTCTAATTGCTTTCCACTTCTCAAAGTTACAGCACTAGTATTTTCTCTTGGATTGATCACTGGCTGAGATGGCAAATTTCCTGAGCTTTGACTCTCAAATTTTCTCATGTTAGTGGCCAATTGTCCTATTTGGCTTTCCAGGTTTTGGATACTTGCTCTAGTTTCCTGTTGAAATTGCATTGTGTTAGTGGCAAGTGCTTTAACAATATCCTTGAGAGACGTACCTGAATTTTGTGGAGCTGGTTGCGGTGTTGGTTGTGTTACTGGTGGTGGTTGTGCTTGAAATGGTTGCTGCACCCTTGGTTGATTAAAACCTGGTGGCCGATTTTGTATAGCATTTGGAGCGATTGGTTGACGATTCCCATATCTCAAATTAAGGTGATCTCTCCATCCAGCATTGTAAGTATTGGAGAAAGGGTCATACCTTTGCCTTGGTTGTCCTGGAAATCCACCTATAGCATTGGCTTGTTGATAAGTGTCTATTTATATATCATTTTCATATCAATTCGTCCATGTTTCTTTGCTATATTCCTTGGTATTTTTATGTTTTTGTGTGGTTTTTGATGTTTGTAGGAGTTTTGGAGGAACTTACACAAAATTGGAGTAAAACCCTTCATTTTCACCTCTGCTAGTCAACCAATTTCTTGGAGTTGATTGTATCGATATACAATTAACGGATAACATGCTACATACCATTGAAAAGCTCTCGAAGTCTATTTTCTGGAGAAATTTACGGTTCACGAATTTATGTAGTGTACCGAAAGTTGTGATAAAAATGGTATGCGAAGTGTATATTTGTAATTCCATATATCACTGTAGCATGTTATTAAATACGGGGCACTGTAGCAAGTTACTGTAGCAGAGTATTTAAACACAATTTAGGGTTTTATTTTCATAACTTGAAGAGGGAAAAACGTGGGAGGAGGCTGCATTTCTGGATTTCTCTCATCCCTTGGAGTTCTTGAAGAGAAAGAAGATTTTGAAAGAGGAGGAACTACAATTCCAAGAAGATTCATCTACAAAGAAGATTTTCAAAGAATTTGCTAAGTTCTTTCTTTCCTTTTCAATTCTGGATTTTCTCTGTATTGTATTTTTTATTCTGATTGAATATGTGTAACTAAATCTGAATTGGTTGAGGGTGATCACAAAGCCCTTGATATGGATTTTGTGAGTTGATTGTGTAAGAAATTGTTATCCAATTCTCTAATTGAAGTTGCTTATATTTTCCCATATCTAATGCTTATGATTGCTTACTGATTGTATTTGGAATGGCCAACTGAATATAATCTGTTGTTGTCTATTGCTAGATTAGAAATCTTGATCCGTTAATTGTCATGAATTTCAAATCATTAGTAGCAAAATTGTGATCAGAGATTGCAATTGGAAAATACAACCTAGGGTAAATAATCCGAACTTGTGTGATTATTGCTTAGATCAACCTATCTTTCTCATCGTAATGCTTCAATTGAATTAAACTCAGAGAGCTTGTTCTAGGTTGTTTAATGGATAGAGATTAAATAAAGAGCTTGTTTTATTTAACAACAAAGTAAGGAAAGATTGGGATAACAGAGCTGTTGTTATCTACGGTTGATAAC
>SNVD02007230.1:0-27819 GCA_013180625.2 Boswellia sacra | reverse complement strand
GGGATCCAAGCCCATTAGAGAAGCACAACAGAAATTGGATCCTCCCATGATGGAACCAACGTCGGGCTGAGGACGTTAAACCAAGCGCTTATTGGGAGGCAACCCAAATGTTTTTGAAAAATAAAAAAAAGAAGAAAAGAAAAATAAAATGAGGTAATAATGATCGATTTTTGTGTCTCAAGGAGATTCCTTTCGTAGGCCAACAAATTGATCAGGTTTTATCTCTCTTTGCCATCTGTCTCATTTGTTTTTATATTTTTTACTTGTTTTTGACTTTTGTTTGTTATTGTGTTGTTATCTCTTTTATGTGTCTTTAGTTTCATTTCTGCTCTTTCCTTTTCCCTTCTTTTGTTTAATTTGATTACTCTGTGCTTTGAGCTCATTTGTGCAGCAGCTTGTGGAAACATCCAAACGGAAGTTGAAGTCATTCGCCAAAGGTTTGAAATGTGCATATCTTGGAGAAAAACAAACCCGATCGCATTATCGGTAATATCTCTTCTTTTCTCCTCTTCAATGGATGGCGATATCTTTTTCTCGAACCTTCGTAAATATTTTCTTTCACTTTCTCAAAATGCTGTGTTTAAAATTTATAAAGTACGGATGACTAGACTTTGGGCATTGATGCTCCTAAAAATGCCTGCTGATATCCGATGGCTTATCGAAGCCAAGGTGAGATTTGTGATGCGTTCGAAACTAGCAAGTATACTAGTCGCACAGTAATAAAGTGATAAGTAGATATCGTTCCCACGAGGATTGATTCTAATTGAATTTGTTATTTCCAGCAACAATTAACCAAATGGGGGGTTTTGTTGGTTGATTAACTAGATGAAAAAAACAGAATACGACGGTAATTAATGAATAACACAATGCAAACTTAATTGAAATGGGAATTAATCAATGACAGAATTCTGGTCAAGGGATCATTCTCCACCACAAGATATGGATTTGCGAATTAATTGTAGAATTATCATCCATTTACACCATTGAAATTATCAACCGTAGATAACAATAAGCTCTGTTATCCCAATCTTTCCTTACTTTGTTGTTAAATAAAACAGGCTCTTTATTTAATCTCTATCCATTAAACAAACTAGAACAAGCTCTCTAAAGTTAATTCAATGGATACATTACGATAAGAAAGATAGGTTGATCTAAGCAATAAACACACAAGCTCGGATTATTTAACTTAGGTTATATTCTCCAATTACAATCTCTGATCACAATTTTGCTACTAATGATTAGAAATTCAAGACAATTACGGATCAAGATTTCTAATCTAGCAATAGACAATATCCAGATTATATTCAGTTACCCAAATACAATCCAAAGCAATCATAAGCATTAAACATGGGAAAATACAAGCAACTTCAATTAGAGAATTGGATAACAATTCCTTGCACAATCAATTCACAAAAACCATATCAAGGGCTTTGAAATCACCCTCAACCAATTCAGATTTAGTTATACATATTCAGATAGAATACAAAAACAATACAATATGGAGACATTCCAGAAAATGAGAGGGAAAGGGAAACTTAGCAAATTTGATGAAATCTATTAGGATTTGTAGTTCTTCTTCTTTCCAAGCCTTCAATCTCCTTCAAGAACTCCAAGAGATGAGAGAAATCCAAAGATGCAGCCTCCTCCACGTTCTCCCCTCTTCAAGTTATGAAAATAAAACCTTAAAATGTGTTTAAATACTATGCTACAGTGACTTGCTACAGTGCCCCGTATTATACATGCTACAGTGCTTGTGGAATTATATTTCTATACATCTCACACTGTTTTGATTACAACTTTTGGTACACTGAATGGATTTATAAACCGTAATTTTCTCCAGAAAATAGTCTTCGAGAGCTTTCCAACGGTATATAACATGTCATCGGGTTCATTGTATATCAATACAATTAAATCCGAGAAGATCACTGACTAGCAGAGGTGAAAATGAAGGGTTTTACTCCATTTTGTGCAAGTTGCTCCAAAACTCCTACAAACATCAAAAACACACAAAAACATAAAAATACCAAGGAATATAGCAAAGAAACATGGACGAATTGATATGAAAATGATATATAAATAGACACTTATCAAATTCCCCCACCCTTAGACTTTGCTAGTCCTCGAGCAACTAAAATGATACGAAACAAAACTAAACCGAAACAGAATCAAAGAAAAATTAAAACACACAAATGCTTCAACTTGCAAATAGGACTCAAAGATTGTACTTAATTATAACCCAAGGAAAACTTCAAAATAATGCACTTGATCAAGAATTTTATCTCAAAGATTAGTTTTGCTTCACTTCAATTCCTCAAGTGTGTGTGTGTAGAGCCATTCTCACCTAATCACTTGTAACCCGGATGAGTGTATGCATAAAAATGAATCATATTTAATATTGAAGATGTGTGTATAAATGAACTCCATAGGCTTGCTTTTCAAGTCACTCTCCACTAATGTAGACATGCACAACACAAAGGATCAAGTAGGACTTTATTAAGCTTGTAACGTTTGGCTTGGGTGAAGGTATGATAAAGGATAATAATTAGGCTCAAATCACCCACACACACATAAAATCATTCAATATTATGTGGAGCTCAAGCCCATGACATAAAAAATTCATTCTTATTCATCAAATGACTCTCCCAAACTTATTCAGAACACTCGAACTCTCTTTTTTTTCTTTTTTTTCTTTTTTTTTTTTGTAGAAAGCAAAAGAAACTACTGATAGGTGTCTATTTATGTATTACTTTTATATCAATTCATCCATGTTTCTTTGCTATATTCCGTGGTATTTTTATGTTTTTGTGTGTTTTGATGTTTGTAGGAGTTTTGGAGCAACTTGCACAAAAATGGAGTAAAACCCTTCATTTTCACTCTGCTAGTCAACCATCTTCTGGGATTTAATTGTATTGATATACAATGAACCCGATGACATATCATATACCGTTGAAAAGCTCTCGAAGTCTACTTTTTGGAGAAATTTACGGTTTATGAATCAATTCAGTGTACCGAAAGTTGTAATCAAAACAGTGTAAGAAGTGTAGAAATGTAATTCCACACATCACTGTAGCATGTATAATACGGGACACTGTAGCACGTTACTGTAGCCGAGTATTTAAACACATTTTAGGGTTTTATTTCATAACTTGAAGAGGGAGAACGTGGTAGAGGCTGCTGCTCTGGAATTCTTTCATCTCTTGGAGTTCTTGAAGGAGAAAGGAAGCTTGGAAAGAGGAAGAACTACAATCCAAAGAGAATTACATCAAATTCGCTAAGTTTTTCCCTTCCCTTTCATTTTCTGGAATGTCTCCATGTTGTATTGTATTTACCAAGTTCTTAAACATGTGTAATTGAATCTGAATTGGTTGAGGGTGATTTCAAAGCCCCTGATATGGTTTTTGTAAGTTGATTGTGCAAGAAGTTGTTATCCAATCTCTAATTGAAGTTGCTTGTATTTTCCTATATCTAATGCTTATGATTGCTTGCTGGATTGTATTTCGAATGGCCAATTGAATATAATCTGGTTGTTGTCTATTGCTAGACTAGAAATCTTGATCCGTAATTGTCTTGAATTTCTAATCCTTAGTAGCAAAATTGCGATCAGAGATTGCAATTGGAGAATACAACCTAAGTTAAATAATCCGAGCTTGTGTGTTTATTGCTTAGATCAACCTATCTTTCCTATCGTAATGCATCCATTGAATAAATTTAGAGAGCTTGTTCTAGGTTGTTTAATTGATAGAGATTAAATAAAGAGCTTGTTTTATTTAACAACAAAGTAAGGAAAGATTGGGATAACAGAGCTTGTTGTTATCTACGGTTGATAATTTCAATGGGGTAATTGGATGACAATTCTATGATTAATTCGCAAATCCATATCTTGTGGTGGAGAAGGATCCCTTAACCAGCTTTCTCCCATTGATTTTTCATTCAAATTTACTTTCTGTTTTGTGATTCTTTACTTGCATTCTTATTTCATTTAGTAAATCATTCAACAAAAATCCCCCCTGTTTAGTTTATTGTTGCTGGAAATAACAAATTCAATTAGAATCAATCCTCATGGGAACGATATCTACTTATCACTTTATTACTTGTGCGACTAGTATACTTGCTAGTTCGAACGCATCAAGTTTTTGGCGCCGTTGCCGGGGATTGATTTTCTAATCGATTTTTTATTTTGTTTTAATTGTTGATTCATATTTTCTTTGTTTTTCTTTTCTGATTGTTTGTGTTTTAGACAACATGGCAGTAAACTTCTATCAATTCAGTAGTGGATTTGAGCCACAAGTACCATGGAGAGTAAATGAGGTAAGCACTCCGAACATTGAACAACAACTTTCTGAGCTAACCTCTCTTGGGGAAAACATGGCTGTAGGAGTGAATTGTTTTGCACTGTTCGAATACCTGCAGTATACTGTAGCATAAGTAATAAAAGGATAAGTAGATATCGTTCCCACGAGGATTGATTCTAATTGAATTTGTTATTTCCAGCAACAATAAACTAAACAAGGGGGGATTTTTGTTGAATGTTTTACTAAATGAAATAAGAATGCAAGTAAAGAATAACAAAACAGAAAGTAAATTTGAATGAAAAATCAATGGGAGACACTTGGTAAAGAGTTCATTCTCTGCCACAAGATATGAATTTGTGAATTAACATAGAATTTTAATCCAATTACAGCATTGAAGTTATCAACCGTAGATAACAACAAGCTCTGTTATCCCAATCTTTCCTTACTTTGTTGTTAAATAAAACAAGCTCTTTATTTAATCTCTATCCATAAACAACCTAGAACAAGCTCTCTAAGTTTAATTCAATAGAAGCATTACGATGAGAAAGATAGGTTGATCTAAGCAATAATCACACAAGTTCGGATTATTTAACCTAGGTTCTATTTTCCAATTGCAATCTCTGATCACAATTTTGCTACTAATGATTGGAAATTCATGACAATTACGGATCAAGATTTCTAATCTAGCAATAGACAACAACAGATTATATTCAGTTGGCCAGTCCAAATACAATCAGTAAGCAATCATAAGCATTAGATATGGGAAAATACAAGCAACTTCAATTAGAGAAATGGATAACAATTTCTTACACAATCAACTCACAATACCCATATCAAGGGCTTTGAAATCACCCTCAACCAATTCAGATTTAGTTACACATATTCAATCAGAATAACAAATACAATACAGAGAAATTCCAGAATTGAAAAGGAAGAAAGAACTTAGCAAATTCTTTGAAAATCTTCTTTGTAGATGAATCTTCTTAGGAAATTGTAGTCCTCTCTTTCATAAATCTTCTTTCTCCTTCAAGAACTCAAGGAGATGAGAGAAATCCAGAGATGCAGCCTCCCCAGTCTTTTCCCCCTCTTCAAGTTATGAAAATAAAACCCTAAAATGTGTTTAAATACTCTGCTACAGTAAAATGCTACAGTGTCCCGTATTATACATGCTACAGTGATGTGTGGAATTACATTTCTACACTTCTCACACTGTTTTGATTACAACATTCGGTACACTGAATGGATTCATAAACCGTAAATTTCTCCAAAAAGTAGACTTCGAGAGCTTTTCAACGGTATATGATATGTCATCGGGTTCATTGTATATCAATACAATTAAATCCGAGAAGATGGTTGACTAGCAGCGGTGAAAATGAAGGGTTTTACTCCATTTTTGTGCAAGTTGCTCCAAAACTCCTACAAACATCAAAACCACACAAAAACATAAAAATACCAAGGAATATAGCAAAGAAACATGGACGAATTGATATGAAAATGATATATAAATAGACACTTATCAAATTCCCCCACACTTAGACTTTGCTAGTCCTCGAGCAACTACGACAATGTGAAATAAAACTAAACCGAAACAGAATCAACAGAAAATTAAAACACACAAATGCTTCATCTTGCAAATAGGCCTCAAAGATTGTACTTAATTATAACCCAAGGAAAACTTCAAAATAATGCACTTGATCAAGAATTTTATCTTAAAGATTAGTTTCGCTTCACTTCAATTCCTCAAGTGTGTGTGTGTAAAGCCATTCTCACCTAATCACTTGTAACACGGATGAGTTTATGCATAAAAATGAATCATATTTAATATTGAAGATGTGTGTATAAATGAACTCCATAGGCCTGCTTTTCAAGTCATTCTCCACTAATGTAGACATGCACAACACCAAGGATCAAGTAGGACTTTATTAAGCTTGTAACGTTTGGCTTGGGTGAAGGTATGACAAAGGATAATAATTTAGCTCAAATCACCCACAAACACATAAATCATTCAAGACTATGTAGAGCTCAACCCTATAACACAACTTCATTTTAATTCATCAGGTTACTCCCCCAAACTTATTTAGAACACTCAATATTTTTTTTTTTGCACAAAACAAAAGAAAACTACACCTCCACACTTTGTTGTTTCATTCTTTTTAAGAACACTTAAGGGTATAGATCTCTTATTCTTCTTCTTTTGTTCTTTTTGTTCTTTTTTTTTCTTTTTTTCTTTTTTTTTTCTTTTTTTTATTACACTTCCCCTCCCCCACGCTTAAACAACACATTGTCCTCAATGTGTAAGTACGTGGACGATAGGTACAGATTGGCTTTTTTTTTCTGTTTTTCTTTTTTTTTTCCAAACACAATGGAACTCACTTGTATTGATCATGATACATCCCAACCTCCTCTAACTTCCCAAAACCAGAACATAGCTCAGAATTTAATTGTGAATGATCCACATGCTCATAGGTAAGGGATTAACTGTTTGGAACAAAATCATTTTAGGTTAGGAAATCTTTTAGTGAGTTAACAAAGAAAAAGGATTACAGAGGCTCAAAGGGGTATCTAGGGATCAATTTCTGTCAAGGTTGGCTATTAAGGCTCAAACGGTCCAAAGATGGCCTAAATCATTTCCCCAATGTTGCACAGCCTAGGATTTCGCCTTGAGTGACCATCAAACAAGTTCTAGAATTCATGAAAATCTGAAGAAACATTTAAATTACATAAACTTTCTCTAAGTGAACAAATAACTCAGTGAAAATAGCTCAGTGCTCAATGTTGCGCAAGGAATCAAAAGCAAAGCGAAAACCAATAAACATTCAAGCACACAGATCCATGCATCATTTATCATTTTCCAAGAGTTATTCTTAATTCAATCATTATCTTATCATCGACCCACAAAATGCAAGAAAAGAGGTACGTGGCGTTGTTACACCTGAGTCAAGATTGTATATTTCAACAATTCTTAGGACCAGTAGCCCGCAGACTTAAGGTTTCCAGCCTATATACCTTTATTATGAAAGAACAAAACAAGAAACAAGACATTTCAAACAACCTGAAATAAACAAACTACAGATTTATTGAGAGAGAATGCGTTTCAAGAGTTAAGAAAACCCCATATTCTGCCATTCTCAGGTTTTTCCACAATGTTTTTTTTTTTCGAATCGAAAACTGATAAAGACAAAAACACACAACAACTCGAAATTACATAAAACTAAACTTACTCAGAAAATAATAAAGTCCAACAAATCAACAAACACAAACAAGTCAGTTAGAATGGGTCTAAAAAGTTTAGAAGTTAGCTCCTTATTCAGCCATTATGGATTAAAGAAATCCAGAATGCGTTTCAAGAGAACTTGAACTTTTTAAGCCAACACTCTAAAAGCCAAGATTAGAAAATATTACCTGGGACAAAAGAAACAACCTGAAAATCTCAAAATAAATAACATGAAAAACTTCAAAATAAACACAATAAAAAGAAAAGAAAAGCATATACAAAAAACGAAGCAAACCAGCAAATAGAGATTACAGATGGAGTGTTAAATCCAGTTTACGCCCTCTTTATTTGCCTTCTCCAAACAATCATCCGATGTTTGTTGGATCAGTGCGAATAGGACGAAGTTCTTGTAGGTGTCAAACTTACTCCCTGCTTGTTGAAGCTATAACAAGGATTTGCCTCGCTGATGGTGAGATAAAATTTTTTTCTACAGCTTGATCAAGAAAAGACAACAAACCATCAAAAAAATTATTGACATTTAACAAACCAATGGGTTTTTTTATGGATGTTTAGCTGTGCCCAGAGGTGATTTGAAATATCTCCTCTAATGTGCCATAACCACCGGGTAAAGCTATAGATGCATCGGATTTAATAACCATATGTGCAATACGCTCATGCATGCTAGAGACCTGTAACTCTTCCCTGATTGTGTTGCCTACGATATCTCGCAAGCTAATGGTTAGGGATAAATCCGATAACTTTACTTCCTCCCAAGGATGCAGCTTGTCGAACACACACCCTATTAACCCAAGACTACCCCTTCCATAAATCAAATGAATACCCCTAGCAGCTAATGTCCTACCAAGATCAAGAGCTGCTGTTGTAAACTCTCCATCTTTACCAAATTGCGATCCACAAAATACGCATATATTTGGAATCGCCGAATTGGTGTTTTCTCCATTTCTAAAAGTGCTCTAAACTTGTGCAAGACAATGATGTACGTTAGGTATTATGCGATTCAAGTGCAAGAAGTTATGAAATGACATTCAAAATATTGTGAGCATGATATGTACACACGTGGTTAAAACACTCTTCAAATTGACACATGGGGACATAATTTCGGTGGGGGCTGCTCGATGAGATTTTATCGCCCCGGAGATTGAAAAAATAGATATGCTTTCGGTGGGGTTGTTTGACAAAACCTCCCACAACTTGTCAACACGTTGTGCATGAAAAATGGAGATAAATTTCGGTGGGGGTTTGAAACAACCGCACACACTTGTCTCCCACGTGAAGCATGAAAAGTAAAGACGTACGATTCGAGTGGAGGTTGACAATAACCTCTACATTGTCTCACGTGTGCGTAAAATATCATGGGGTAGTCATATGGTTGGTCAAAAAGAAAACTTGAAATTAAAACAAACAAAATCAACAAACAACAACAACACAAAAACAACATTGATAATCAGATCAAACGAAACAAGAAAAAAAATTCTACAACAAACAACACACATTCAAATAGACAAGTAGTTGTGATTGTGGCTCACATCTTCCTCTGGTTTTACGTCCAGTAACGGCTGAAACGCCTTTTATGAGTCGGGGATTTGCTTCCCATCCAGTTTTCTTATAAACTGGCCCAAACAGGTCGTTTTTAGCAGATTCCCTTAGACTATAACACTGCAATTCATCACGAAATTGTGTCCATAGATTAAGCAATTCACGCTGAAAAAGTCCACAAGAATGTGACTCGAGAGTTAACAAAACATTATCCAGCGACTCATTACTCAAACCATTCTTAATAAATGAAAGTTTATCTTCTCTATTCCTGGACGCAAACCTAATGAACGACAAGTCTGGTTACAATTCCATCTAGCACATTTATAACATACTTGTAACCTTTTCGCTCTCGCCTCTTGGCGTAGTAGCTCTTTCCTAGACCAGGCATGTATTTTGCGAGATTAATGTCCGGCTCACCGGACAATATCACCTTGGCTTCGATAAGCCATCGGATATCAGCAGGCACATTTAGGAGCATCAATGCCCAAAGTCTAGTCATCCGTACTTTATAAAGTTTAAACACAGCATTTTGAGGAAGTGAAGGGAAATATTTACGAAGGTTCGATAGAAAGATATCAGCATCCATGAAAGAGAAGAAAAGGAGAGATATTACCGATAATGCGATTGAGTTTGTTCTTCTCCCAGATATGCACGTTTTCAAACCCTTTGGCGAATGACTCAACTTTGTCTGGATGTTTCCACCAGCTGCTTCACAAATGAGCTCAAAGCACAGGAGTAATCAATTAAACAAAAGAAAGGAAAAGAAAGAGCAAAAACGAAACTAAAGGACACATAAAGACGATAACAACACAATAGCAAACAAAAGTCAAAAACAAGTAAAAATATAAAAACAAATGAGACAGATGGCAAAGAGAGATAAAACCTGATCAATTTGATGGCCTACAAAGGAATCTCCTCGAGACACAAAAATCGATCATTATTACCTTATTTTAATTTTCTTTTCTTTTTTTTTAATTTATTTTGCAAAAACATTGGGTTGCCTCCCAATAAGCGCTTGGTTTAACGTCCTCAGCCGACGTTGGTTCCATCATGGAAGTGGGTCCAATCTCGCTGTGCTTCTTTAGTGGGCTTGGATTCTTCTTCCAACAAGAATTGGTGCATGCATATGGCTGGGCCTTGGATGTTAGCAATCGTCCACCCAATAGCTATTTTGTGATCTATAAGTATTTGGACGAGTTTCTCTTTCCTTGTATTCGTTGCAAGGCACCAGTTCCATATGTAATTGGCAAAGTATCATCTCACCCAAGAACCATGATTCAATGATTTTGGCAGTGACTAAGCTCCAAGGTTTGGCTTTCAATAACAGAAGGAAGAAAGTTTCTCATAGATAAAGTCAAATGAATGTACGAAACATCCATACCTATTTGTGGGTATGCTATAGTATATCTAAGCTTACTTCACTAGACATTCCTCCACCTTTCTTTGGACACTGTACGAATGACAAAATTCCTGAGTCTTGAAAAATTGTTTTCGCCCTATAGCTCACACTAATAGCTACACCAATCCATTTGCGAGTTAACTCAAAAGTATGTTGTGGCAAAGAATCAACAAGGTCAACTGCAAAAACAGAATGTAAGTCACTAGAGTACCTCATTGCCTCAAAAATATTGAAACATATCACCTTGCCATCAAACTCTATGAAGAGAGTGCCATCATGAACATCAATCTTGGTTCTAACGGTTTTCGAGAATGGTCTCCCTATAAGAATCGGTGTTGGATTAGGAGATGTCTCATCCTCTATTTCAAGAACATAAGAGTCTGCTGGAAAACCAATTGATTCACCTGCACAAGCACATCTTCCACAACTCTTTTGGTATATGCATTAAAACGATCAGCAATTTGAATGGTAATACCAATTTTCGAAAAAGGTCCAAGATTTAAAGAAGCATAAATAGAATATGGCATGATGTTAATAAATGCTTCTAAATCTAACGTAGTTCTTTCAAACTTGGTATTATCAATGGTGCATAGAATGGTGAACGTACCTGGATCTTTGCATTTCGAAGGAATTTTTCTTTGCAATACAGCTGAAACATTTTCCCCTACACTTACCTTCTCATTTCCTTTCAACTTCCTCTTGTTGGTGCATAACTCTTTCAGAAATTTTGCATAACGAGGCACTTGCTTGATAGCATCCAGAAGTGGTATGTTTACCTCGATCTTGCGAAAAGTTTCCAGGATTTATTGTTCTTGTTCCTCCTTCTTTGATTTTGCAAATCTGCTGGGAAAAGGTGGAGGGGTAACATATGAATGAATGGAAGTTTTAGGATTTACCTTAGAAGTGGATGTTTTGTTCATGGTGGAAGTGGTGTCATCTCCTTCATCAGTTTGTGATTTCTTTGGTAGGACATCTAATTGTCTTCACTTGCAAAGTCATCGCACTAGCAGTCTCGCTTGGATTGATCACGATTTGAAGAAAAGATAACTTTCTGATTCTTGGCCCTCGGAATTTGCTATGCTAGTAGCCAATTGTCCCATTTGATTGCCAGGTTTTGGATACTTGCCCCAGTTTCCTGCTGGAATTGCATTGTGTTAGTGGCAAGTGCATTCATAATATCTTCGAGAGAAATACCTGAGTTTTGCGAAGCTGGTTGCGGTGCTGGATGTGGCATTGGTGGTGGTTGCATTTGAAATGGTTGCTGCACTCTAGGTTGATTGAAACTTTGTTGCCGATTTGTTATCACATTTGGAGTGATTGGTTGATGACTCCAGTAACTGAAATTATGTTGATCTTTCCATCGAGCATTGTAAGTGCTAGAGAAAGGATCATACCATTGCCTCGTTTGTCCTGGAAATCCACCCATGGCATTGGTTTGTTCCATATATTCTTCTTGTAAAGTTGGATACATGTCGATTGGATGCTCCATCGTAGAATATATCCCACATTCATAAGATTTTGGTATATCTCCTACAGCCATGTTTTCCACAAGAGAGGTTAGCTCAGAAAGTTGTTGTTCAATGTTCGGAGTGCTTACCTCATTTACTCTCCATGGTACTTGTGGCTCAAATCCGCTACTGAATTGATAGAAGTTTACTGCCATGTTGTCTAAACACAAACAATCAGAAACGAAAAACAAAGAAAATATGAATCAACAATGAAAACAAAATAACAAATCGATTAGAAAATCAATCCCCGGCAACGGCGCCAAAAACTTGATGCGTTCGAAACTAGCAAGTATACTAGTCGCACAAGTAATAAAGTGATAAGTAAGATATCGTTCCCACGAGGATTGATTCTAATTGAATTTGTTATTTCCAGCAACAATAAACTAAACAGGGGGGGATTTTTGTTGAATGATTTACTAAATGAAATAAGAATGCAAGTAAAGAATAACAAAACAGAAAGTAAAATTGAATGAAAAATCAATGGGAGACACTTGGTTAAGAGTTCATTCTCTGCCACAAGATATGAATTTGTGAATTAACATAGAATTGTAATCCAATTACAGCATTGAAGTTATCAACCGTCGATAACAACAAGCTCTGTTATCCCAATCTTTCCTTACTTTGTTGTTAAATAAAACAAGCTCTTTATTTAATCTCTATCCATTAAACAACCTAGAACAAGCTCTCTGAGTTTAATTCAATGGAAGCATTACGATGAGAAAGATAGGTTGATCTAAGCAATAATCACACAAGTTCGGATTATTTAACCTAGGTTGTATTTTCCAATTGCAATCTCTGATCACAAGTTTGCTACTAATGATTGGAAATTCATGACAATTACGGATCAAGATTTCTAATCTAGCAATAGACAACAACAGATTATATTCAGTTGGCCATTCCAAATACAATCAGTAAGCAATCATAAGCATTAGATAGGGGAAAATACAAGCAACTTCAATTAGAGAATTGGATAACAATTTCTTACACAATCAACTCACAAAATCCATATCAAGGGCTTTGAAATCACCCTCAACCAATTCAGATTTAGTACACATATTCAATCAGAATAACAAATACAATACAGAGAAATTCCAGAATTGAAAAGGAAAGAAAGAACTTAGCAAATCTTTGAAAATCTTCTTTGTAGATGAATCTTCTTGGAATTGTAGTTCCTCCTCTTTCAAAATCTTCTTTCTCCTTCAAGAACTCCAAGGGATGAGAGAAATCCAGAAATGCAGCCTCCTCCCACGTTTTCCCCCTTCCAGTTCTGAAAATAAAACCCTAAAATGTGTTTAAATACTCTGCTACAGTAACGTGCTACAGTGTCCCGTATTATACATGCTACAGTGATGTGTGGAATTACATTTCTACACTTCTCACACTGTTTTTATTACAACTTTCGGTACACTGAATGGATTCATAAACCGTAAATTTCTCCAAAAAGTAGACTTCGAGAGCTTTTCAACGGTATAGGATATGTCATCGGGTTCATTGTATATCAATACAATTAAATCCGAGAAGATGGTTGACTAGCAGAGGTGAAAATGAAGGGTTTTACTCCATTTTTGTGCAAGTTGCTCCAAAACTCCTACAAACATCAAAACCACACAAAAACATAAAAATACCAAGGAATATAGCAAAGAAACATGGACGAATTGATATAAAAATGATATATAAATAGACACTTATCAAGGAGATATGCAAAAATCTTATGAATGTGGGATATATTCTACGATGGAGCATCCAATCGACATGTATCCAACTTTACAAGAAGAATATATGGAACAAGCCAATGCCATGGGTGGATTTTCAGGACAAACGAGGCAATGGTATGATCCTTTCTCTAACAATTACAATGCTGGATGGGAATATCACCATAATTTCAGTTACTGGAATCATCAACCAATCACTCCAAATGTGATACCAAATCGGCCATAAGGTTTCAATCAACCTAGAGTGCAGCAACCTTTTCAAATGCAACCACCACCAATGCCACATCCAGCACCGCAACCAGCTTCACAAAACTCAGGTATGTCTCCCCAGGACATTGTTAATGCACTTGCCACTAACACAATGCAATTCCAGCAGGAAACTGGGGCAAGTATCCAAAACCTGGCAAATCAAATGGAAAAATTGGCTACTAGCATGAGCAAATTTGAGGGCCAAGACTCAGAAAAATTATCTTCTCAAACGGTGATCAATCCAAGAGAGACTGCTAGTGCAATAACTTCACGAAATGGAGAGCAATTAGATGTCTTGCCAAGGAAATCACAAACTGATGAAGGAGATGACACCACTTCCATCATGAATAAAACACTGACTTCTCAGGTAAATCCTATAACTCCTATTCCTTCATATTTTCTCCTCCACTTTTTCCTAGTAGATTTGCAAAATCGAAGGAGGAACAAGAACAAGAAATCCTGGAAACTTCTCACAAAATCGAGGTAAATATACCACTTCTGGATGCTATTGAGCAAGTACCTCGTTGTACAAAATTTCTCAAGGAGTTATGCGTCAACAAGAGAAAGTTGAAGGGAAATGAGAAAGTAAGTGTGGGAGAAAATGTTTCAGCTGTATTGCAAAGAAAAATTCCTCCAAAATGCAAAGATCCAGGTACGTTCATCATTCCATCACCATTGGTAATACCAAGTTTGAAAGAGCTATATTAGATTTAGGAGCATCTATTAATGTCATGCCATATTCTATTTATGCTTCTTTAAATCTTGGACCTTTTGCGAAAACTGGTATTACCATTCAGTTTGCTGATCATTTTAATGCATATCGCAAAAGAGTTGTGGAAGATGTGCTTGTGCAGGTGAATCAATTGGTTTTTCCAGCAGACTTCTATGTCCTTAAAATAGAGGATGAGACATCTCCTAATCCAACACCGGTTCTTTTAGGGAGGCCATTCTCGAAAACTGCTAGAATCAAGATTGATGTTCATTATGGCACTTTGACCATAGAGTTTGATGGCAAGGTGATATGTTTTAATATTTTTGAGGAAATGAGGTACTCTAATGACTTACATTCTGTTTTTGCAGTTGACGTTATTGATTATTTGCCACAACAATGTTTTGAGTTAACTCGCAAGAATGGAGTGGATTTTGCTATTAGTGAACACATAAGGATAGAAAGTTTCAAAGAACCAAGAAGGTTGATACAAATGTCCAAAGAAATGGAGGAAGCTATGGCATGCTTAGATGAGACTATAGCTATAATCACAAACAGGTATGATGTTTCGTACATTGAATTGCTTTATCTAATGAGAAACTTCTTCCTTATGTGATGAAAGCCAATACCTTGGAGCTTAAGCTACTTCCAGATTATTTAAGGCATGTGTTTTTGGGTGACAAAGATCCTTTGCTAGTTACAATAGAAATGGGCCTTGCACCACTACAAGAAGAGAAACGCGTCCGAGTACTTAGAGTTCACAAAACAGCTATTAAGTGGATGATTGCTAACATCCAAGGCCCAACCATATGCATGCACCATTTCTTGTTCAAAGAAGGATCCAAGCCCATTAGAGAAGCACAACAGAAATTGGATCCTCCCATGGTGGAACCAACGTCAGGCTGAGGACGTTAAACCAAGCGCTTATTGGGAGGCAACCCAATGTTTTTTAAAAATAAATAAAGAAGAAAAGAAAAATAAAATGAGGTAGTAATGATCAATTTTGTGTCTCGAGGAGATTCCATTCGTAGGCCATCAAATTGATCAGGTTTTATCTCTCTTTGACATCTGTCTCATCTGTTTTTATTTGTTTTTACTTGTTTTTGACTTCTATTTGTTATTGTGTTGTTATCTCTTTTATGTGTCTTTAGTTTCGTCTCTACTCTTTTCTTGTCCTTCCTTTGTTTAATTTGATTATTTCGTACTTCGAATTCATTTGTGCAACAGCTTCGGGAAACATTCGATGGGGAGTTGAAACCATTGCCCGAAGGTTTGAAACGTGCATATCTTGGAGAAGAACAGACTCAATCGCATTATCGGTAATATCTCTCCTTTTTCTTCTCTTCAATGGATGCCGATATCTCTCTGTCGAACCTTCGTAAATATTTCCCTTCACTTCCTCAAAATGCTGTGTTTAAAATTTATAAAGTACGGATGACTAGACTTTGGGCATTGATGCTCCTAAATGTTCCTGCTGATATCCGATGGCTTATCGAAGCCAAGGTGAGATTGTCCGGTGAGCCGGACATTAATCTCGCAAAATACATGCCTGGTCTAGGAAAAAGCTACTACGCCCAGAGGCGAAGAGCGAAAAGGTTACAAGTATGTTATAAATGTGCTAGATGGAATTGTAACCAGACTTGTCGTTCATTAGGTTTTGCTCCAGGAATAGAGAAGATAAACTTTCATTTATTAAGAATGGTTTGAGTAATGAGTCGCTGGATAATGTTTTGTTAACTCTCGAGTCACATTCTTGTGGACTTGTTCAGCTTGAATTGCTTAATCTATGGACACAATTTCGTGATGAATTGCAGTGTTATAGTCTAGGAATCTGACTAAAAACGACCCTGTTTGCCAGTTTATAAGAAAACTGGATGGGAAGCAAATCCCCGACCATAGAAGGCGTTTCAGCCGTTACTGGACGTAAAACCAGAGGAAGATGTGAGCCACAATCACAACTACTTGTATATTTGAATGTGTGTTGTTGTTGTCAAATTTCTTTTTTTCTTGTTTCGTTTGATCTGATTACCAATGTTGTTTTTGTATTATTGTTGTTTGTTGATTTTGTTTGTTTTAATATCAAGTTTTCTTTTTGACAAACCAGATGACTACCCCATGATATAAGCACACGTGGAAGACAAGTGTGGAGGTTTTGTCAACCTCCGCCGAAAGTATATCTTTACTTTTCATGCTTCACGTGGGAGACAAGTGTGGCGGTTTTTGTCAAACCCCACCGAAAGTTTATCTCCATTTTTCATGCACACGTGGGCGACAAGTGTGGAGGTTTTGTCAAACCCCACCGAAAGCATATCTATTTTTTCAAATCTCGGGGCAATAAATCTGCATCGAGCAACCCCCACCGAAAGTATGTCCCCATGTGTCAAAATTTGAGAGTTTTACGTGTGTATATATACATTCTGCATATTTTCATATGTCATTCCATACCCTGTCTTGCAATTGAAAAGCATAATATCTAACGTGTCTTACACAAGATTAGAGCACTTGTAGAAATGGATAAAACACCAATTCGGCGATTCCGCAATATATGCGTATTTTGCGGATCGCAATTTGGTAAAGATGGAGAGTTTACCACAGCAGCTCTTGATCTTGGTCGGACATTAGCTGCTAGGGGTATTAATTTGATTTATGGAGGGGGTAGTCTTGGGTTAATGGGGTGTGTGTCACCAGTTGCATCCCTAGGAGGGAGCAAAGTTCTCGGCATTATCCCTAAACCATTAGCTGTACGAGATACCGTAGGCAACACAATCGGGGAAGAGTTACAGGTCTCTAGTATGCATGAGCGTATTGCACATATGGTTGTTAAGTCCGATGCATTTATAGCTTTGCCGGGTGGCTATGGTACATTAGAGGAGATATTTCAAATCACCTCTTGGGCACAGCTAAACATCCCTCGGAAACCCATTGGTTTGTTAAATGTCAATAATTTTTTTGATGGTTTGTTGTCTTTTCTTGATCAAGCAGTAGAAAAAAACTTCATCTCACCGTCAGTAAGGCAAATGCTGGTTACAGCTTCAACTGCAGGAGAGTTAATTGACAAACTACAAGAATTCGTCTATTCACCTGATCCAACCATGGCTCGGATAAATTGGTTTGGAGAAGGCAACAAAAAGCGTCAACTGGATTTAACCCTCCATCTGTAATCTCTATTTGCTGGTTTGCTTCGTTTTTGTTTGCTTTCTTTTTAGTGTTTTTATTTGAGATTTTTCATGTCATTTCTTTTGAGTTTTTTTTTTCAGGTTATTTTTTTTCACCCCAGGTAATATTTTCTAATCTTGGCTTTTAGAGTGCTGGCTTAAAAAGTTCAAGTTCTCTTGAAACGCATTCTGGATTTCTTTAATCCATAATGGCTGAATAAGGAGGCTAACTTCTAAACTTTTTAGACCCATTCTAACTAACTTGTTTTTGTTTGCTGACTTGTTGAACTTTGTTATTTTTTGAGTGAGTTTAGTTTTGCGTAATTTAGAGTTGTTATGTGTTTTTATCTTTATCAGTTTTGATTTAAAAAAAAAAAAACAATTGTGGAAAAACCTGAGAATGGCAGAATATGGGGTTTTTTTAACTCTTGAAACGCATTCTCTCTCAATAAATCTGTAGTTTGTTTATTTCATGTTGTTTGAAGTGTCTTGTTTCTTGTTTTGTTCTTTCATAATAACGGTATGTAGGCTGGAAACCTTAGTCTGCGGGCTACTGGTCCTAAGGATTGTTGAAATATACAATCTTGACTCAGGTGTAACAACGCCACGTACCTCTTCTCTTGCATTTTATGGGCCAATGATAAGGCAATGATTGAATTGAGAATAACACTTGGAAAATAATAAATGATGCATGGATCTGTGTGCTTGAAATGTTTATTGGTTTTCGCTTTGCTTTTGATTCCTTGCGCAACATTGAGCACTGAGCTATTATCACTGAGTTATTTGTTCACTTAGAGAAAGTTTAAGTAAATTAAATGTTTCTTCAGATTTCAATGAATTCTAGAACTTGTTTGATGGTCACTCGAGGCGAACTCCTAGACTGTGCAAAATTGGGGAAATGATTTAGGCCATCTTTGGACCGTTTGAGCCTTAATAGCCAACCTTGATAGAAATTGATCCCTAGTTCCCCTTTGAGCCGCTGTAAGCCTTTTTCTTTGTTAACTCACTAAAAGATTTCCTAACCTAAAATGAATTTGTTCCAAACGTTTATCCCTTACCTATAAGCATGTAGATCATTCACAATAAAATTTTGAGCTATGTTCTGGTTTTGGGAAGTTAGAGGAGGTTGGGATGTGTCATGAGCAATGCAGTGAGTTTTTATTAATGTTTGTAATAAAAAAAAATGAGAAAAAAAATATGTACTTATCTTCCACGTACTTAAACATTGAGGACAATGTATTGTTTAAGTGTGGGGGAGTGGAATTGCAGTTAAAAAAAAAAAAGAAAATAAAAATAAAAGAAAAAGAGTTCTATACCCTTGGGTGTTCTTAAAAAGAATGAAACAACAAAGTTTGGGGGTGTAGTTTCTTTTGTTTTCTACAAAAAAAGAAGAAGAAGAGAAGAGAAAAAAAAAAAAAGAAGATTGAGTGTTCTAAATAAGTTTGGGGGAGTAACCTGGTGAATTAAATAAAGTTGTGTTATAGGGGTGAGCTCTACATAATCTTGAATGATTTATGTGTTTGTGGGTGATTTGAGCCAAATTATTATCCTTTATCATACCTTCACCCAAGCCCAACGTTACAAGCTTAATAAAGTCCTACTTGATCCTTGGTGTTGTACATGTCTACATTAGTGGAGAGTGACTTGAAAAGCAGGCCTATGGAGTTCATTTATACATACATCTTCACTATTAAATATGATTCATTTTTAAGCCTAAACTCATCCGGGTTACAAGTGATTAGGTGAGAATGGCTCTACACACACACACTTGAGGAATTGAAGTGAAGCGCAACTAATCTTTGAGATAAAATTCTTGATCAAGTGCATTATTTTGAAGTTTTTTCCTTGGGTTATAATTAAGTACATCTTTGAAAGCCTATTTGCAAGTTGAAGCATTTGTGTGTTAATTTTTTCTTTGATTCTGTTTCGGGGGGTTTAGTTTTGTTTCGTATCATTTTAGTTGCTCGAGGACTAGCAACAGTCTAAGTGTGGGGGAATTTGATAGGTGTCCTATTTATGTATTCTTTGATTCAATTTTCGTCCATGTTTCTTTGCTATAGTCCTTGGTATTTTTATGTTTTTGTGTGGTTTTGATGTTTGTAGGAGTTTTGGAGCAACTTGCACAAAAATGGAGTAAAACCCTTCAATTTTCACCTCTGCTAGTCAACCATCTTCTCGGATTTAATTGTATTGATATACAATGAACCCGATGACATATCATATACCGTTGAAAAGCTCTCGAAATCTACTTTTTGGAGAAATTTACGTTTTATGAATCCATTCAGTGTACCGAAAGTTGTAATCAAAACAGTGTGAGAAGTGTAGAAATGTAATTCCACACATCACTGTAGCATGTATAAGACGGCACTGTAGGCACGTTACTGTAGCAGAGTATTAAACACATTTAGGTTTTTATTTCATAACTTGAAGAGGGATAACGTTGTGGAGGCTTCAGCTCTGGAATCTTTCATCTCTTGGAGTTCTTGAAGGAGAAAGGAAGCTTGGAAAGAGGAAGAACTACAATCCAAAGAGATTTACATCACATTTGCTAAGTTTTTCCCTTCCCTTTCATTTTCTGGAATGTCTCCATGTTGTATTGTATTTACAACGTTCTTAAACATGTGTAACTGAATCTGAATTGGTTGAGGGTGATTTCAAAGCCCCTGATATGGTTTTTGTAAGTTGATTGTGCAAGAAGTTGTTATCCAATTCTCTAATTGAAGTTGATTATATTTTCCCATATCTAATGCTTATGATTGCTTGCTGATTGTATTTGGAATGGCCAATTGCATTAATCTGTGATGCTTTCCAAACTCTCAAAGTATACTAGTCTCACAAGTAATAAAGTGATAAGTAAGATATCGTTCCCACGAGGATTGATTCTAATTGAATTTGTTATTTCCAGCAACAATAAACTAAACAGTGGGGGATTTTTGTTGAATGCTTTACTAAATGAAATAAGAATGCAAGTAAAGAATAACAAAACAGAAAGTAAATTTGAATGAAAAATCAATGGGAGAAAGCTGGTTAAGGAATCCTTCTTTACCACAAGATATGGATTTTGCGAATTAATTGTAGAATTGTCATCTAATTACAGCATTGAAGTTATCAACCGTAGATAATAACAAGCTCTATTACCCCAATCTTTCCTGACTTTTGGTAAATAAACAGGCTCTTTATTTATCTCCTACCATTAAACAACCTAGAACCAGCTCTCTAAGTTTAATTCAATGGAAGCATTACGATGAGAAAGATAGGTTGATCTAAGCAATAATCACACAAGTTCAGATTATTTAACCTAGGTTGTATTTTCCAATTGCCATCTCTGATCACAATTTTGCTACTAATGATTGGAAATTCATGACAATTACGGATCAAGATTTCTAATCTAGCAATAGACAACAACAGATTATATTCAGTTGGCCACCCCAATACAATCCAGCAAGCAATCATAAAGCATTAAACATGGGAAAATACAAGCAACTTCAATTAGAGAATTGGATAACAATTCCTTGCACAGTCAATTCATAAAAACCATATCAAGGGCTTTGAAATCACCCTCAACCAATTCAGATTTAGTTTACACATATTCAGACAGAATACAAATACAATACAATATGGAGACATTCCAGAAAATGAAAGGGAAAGGGAAAACTTAGCAAATTTGATGAAATCTATTATGATTTGTAGTTCTTCCTCTTTCCAAGCCTTCAATCTCCTCAATGAACTCCAAGAGATGAGAGAATCCAAGATGCCAGCCTCCACCACTTCTCCCCTCTTCCAGGTTATGAAAATAAAACCCTAAAATGTGTTTAAATACTCTGCTATAGTAACTTGCTACAGTGCTCCGTACTTAATCACTTGCTACAGTGATATATGGAATTACAAATATACACTTCTCATACCATTTTTATCACAACTTTCGGTGCACTACATAAATTCGTGAACCGTAAATTTCTCCAGAAAATAGACTTCGAGAGCTTTCCAACGGTATATAACATGTCATCGGGTTCATTGTATATCAATACAATTAAATCCGAGAAGATGGTTGACTAGCAGAGGTGAAAATGAAGGGTTTTACTCCATTTTTGTGCAAGTTGCTCAAAACTCCTACAAACATCAAAACCACACAAAAACATAAAAATACCAAGGAATATAGCAAAGAAACATGGACGAATTGATATGAAAATGATAGATAAATAGACATTTATCAAATTCCCCCACACTTAGACTTTGCTAGTCCTCGAGCAACTACGACAATATGAAATAAAACTAAACCGAAACAGAATCACCAAAAACAATTAAAACCACAAATGCTTCATCTTGCAAATAGGCCTCAAAGATTGTACTTAATTATGACCCAAGGAAAACTTCAAAATAATGCACTTTGATCAAGAATTTCATCTCAAATATTAGTTTCGCTTCACTTCAATTCCTCAAGTGTGTGTGTGTAGAGCCATTCTCACCTGATCACTTGTAAACCGGATGAGTTTATGCATAAAAATGAATCATATTTAATAGTGAAGATGTGTGTATAAACGAACTCCATAGGCCTGCTTTTCAGGTCACTCTCCACTAATGTAGACAAGCACAATACTAAGGATCAAGTAGGGCTTTATTAAAGCTTGTAACGTTTGGCTTGGGTGAAGGTATGATAAAGGATAATAATTTGGCTCAAATCACCCACAAACACATAAATCATTCAAGACTATGTAGAGCTCAACCCTATAACACAACTTTATTTCAATTCATCAAGTTACTCCCCCAAACTTATTTAGAACACTCAATCTTTTTTTTTTGTAGAAAACAAAAAGAAAACTACACCCCCACACTTTGTTGTTTCATTCTTTTTAAGAACACTTAAGGGTATAGATCTCTTATTCTTCTTCTTTTGTTCTCTCTTTTTTTTTCTTTTTTTTTATATTACACTTCCCCCCCCTAAACTTAAACAACACATTGTCCTCAATGTGTAAGTACGTGGACGATAAGTACAGATTGGCTTTTTTTTTTTTTTTTTTTTTTCTTTTTTTTTTCAAACACCATAGAACTCACTTGCATTGCTCATGACACATCCCAACCTCCTCTAACTTCCCAAAACCAGAACATAGCTCAAAATTTAATGGTGAATGATGTACATGCTCATAGGTAAGGGATAAACTGTTTGGAACAAATTCATTTGAGGTTAGGATATCTTTAGTGAGTTAACAAAGAAAAAGGCTTACAAAGGCTCAAAGGGGTAACTAGGGATCAATTTCAGTCAAGGTTGGCTATTAAGGCTCAAACGGTCCAAAGATGGCCTAAATCATTTCCCCAACGTTGCACAGTCTAGGATTTCGCCTCGAGTGACCATCAAACAAGTTCTAGAATTCATTGAAATCTGAAGAAACATTTAAATTACATAAACTTTCTCTAAGTGAACAAATAACTCAGTGCTAATAGCTCAGTGCTCAATGTTGCGCAAGGAATCAAAAGCAAAGCGAAAACCAATAAACATTTCAAGCACACAGATCCATGCATCATTTATCATTTTCCAAGAGTTATTCTTAATTCAACATTATCTTATCATCGACCCACAAAATGCAAGAAAAGAGGTACGTGGCGTTGTTACACCTGAGTCAAGATTGTATATTTCAACAATCCTTAGGACCAGTAGCCCGCAGACTTAAGGTTTCCAGCCTATATACCTTTATTATGAAAGAACAAAACAAGAAACAAGACACTACAAACAACATGAAAAAAACAAACTACAGATTTATTGAGAGAGAATGCGTTTCAAGAGTTAAGAAAACAACATATTCTGCCATTCTCAGGTTTCCACAATTGTTTTTTTTTTAAATCAAAACTGATAAAGATAAAAACACATAACAACTCTAAATTACGCACAACTAAACTCACTCATAAAATAACAAAGTTCAACAAGTCAGCAAACAAAAACAAGTTAGTTAGAATGGGTCTACAAAGTTTAGAAGTTAGCCGCCTTATTCAGCCATTATGGATTGACGAGATCCAGAATGCGTTTCAAGAGAACTTGAACTTTTTAAGCCACCACTCTAAAAACCGAGATTAGAAAATATTACCTGGGACGAACGAAATAACCTGAAAAAGCTCAAAAGAAACGACATGAAAAATCTCAAATAAACACACTAAAAAGAAAGTAAACAAAAACGAAGCAAACCAATAGATAGAGATTAAGAGATGGAGCGTTTAAATAAATCAGTTTACGCCTAGTGATCGCTTTCTATCCAAAACCAATCTATCCGAGATATTGTTGGATCAGGCGAATAGACGAATGCTTGTAATTTGTCAATTAAATCCCCTGCAGTTGAAGCTGTAACCAGGATTTGCCTCGCCGACTGTGAGATGAAGTTTTTTTCTACTGCTTGATCAAGAAAAGACAAAAAACCATCAAAAAAATTATTGACATTTAACAAACCAATGGGTTTCTGATGGATGTTTAGCGAATACCTAGGGGGGGGATGTGCACAAGAGGTGATTTCAAATATCTCCTCTAATGTACCATAACCACCGGGCAAAGCTATAAATGCATCAGATTTAATGACCATATGTGCAAATACGCTCATGCATGCTAGAGACCTGTAACTCTTCCCCCATTGTGTTGCCTATGATATCTCGCACAACTAATGGTTTAGGGATAATGCCGAGAACTTTACCTGTCTCCTAAAGATGTGTAGCTGTCGGACCACACAACCCCCCCACCCCACCCACACCCCCACCGCCCCCCCCCCCACCATTAACCCAAGACTACCCCCCGCCATACATCAAATGAATACCCTCGCATGCTAAGGTCATACAAGATCAAGAAGTGCTGTTTTGAAACTCTCCATACTTACCAAATTGCGATCCACAAAATAGCAATATTTTGGAATCGCCGAATTGGTGTTTTCTCCATTCTACAAGTGCTCTAAACTTGTGTAAGACAATGATGCACGTTAGGTATTATGCGATTCAAGTGCAAGAAAGGTTATGAAATGACATTTCAAAATATGCAGCATGGATATATACACACGTAAAACTCTCAAATTTGACACATGGGGACATAATTTCGGTGGGGGTTGCTCGATGCAGATTATCGCCCCGAGATTTGAAAAAATAGATATGTTTTCGGTGGGGTTTGACAAAACCTCCACACTTGTCGCCCACGTGTGCATGAAAAATGGAGATAAACTTTCGGTGGGGTTTGAAAAAAAACGCCACACTTGTCTCCCACGTGAAGCATGAAAAGTAAAGATATACTTTCGGTGGAGGTTGACAAAACCTCCACACTTGTCTTCCAAGTGTGCTTATATCCTGGGTAGTCATATGGTTTGTTAAAAAGAAAACTTGAAATTAAACAACAACAAATCAACAAACAACAACAACACAAAAACAACATTGATAATCAGATCAAACGAAACAAGAAAAAAATTCTACAACAACAACACACATTCAAATTACAAGTAGTTGTGATTGTGACTCACATCTTCCTCTGGTTTTACGTCCAGTAACGGCTGAAACGCCTTCTATGAGTCGGGGATTTGCTTCCCATCCCGTTTTCTTATAAACTGGCAAACAGGGTCGTTTTTAGTCAGATTCCCTAGACTATAACACTGCAATTCATCACGAAATAGTGTCCATAGATTAAGCAATTCACGCTGAACAAGTCCATAAGAATGTGACTCGAGAGTTAACAAAACATTATCCAGCGACTCATTACTCAAACCATTCTTAATAAATGAAAGTTTATCTTCTCTATTCCTGGACGCAAAACCTAATGAACGACAAGTCTAGTTACAATTCCATCTAGCACATTTATAACATACTTGTAACCTTTTCGCTCTTCGCCTTTTGGCGTAGTAGCTTTTTCCTAGACCAGGCATGTATTTGCAGAGATTAATGTCCGGCTCAACCGGACATCTCACCTGGCTTCGCTAAGCCAACGGATGTATCAGCAGGCACATGGAGAGCATCAATACCCAAAGTCTAGTTATCCGTACTTTATAAATTTTAAAAACAGCATTTTGAGGAAGTGAAGGGAAATATTTACGGAGGTTCGACAGAAAGATATCGGCATCCATTGAAGAGGAGAAAAAGAAAGATATTACTCGATAATGCGATCTAGGGTTTGTTTTTCCAAGAATGCACAATCACAAAACTGTGGCGAATGGCTTCAACTCCCGTTTGAATGTTTCCACAAGCTGCTGCACAAATGAGCTCAAAGCACAGAGTAATCAAAATAAACAAAAGAAAGGAAAAGAAAAGAGCTGAAACGAAACTAAAGACACATAAAAGAGATAACAACACAATAGCAAACAAAAGTCAAAAAACAAGTTAAAAATATAAAAACAAATAAGACAGATGGCAAAGAGAGATAAAACCTGATCAATTTGATGGCCTATGAAAGGAATCTCCTCGAGACACAAAAATCGATCATTATTACCTCATTTTATTTTTCTTTTCTTCTTTTTTTTTTATTTTTCAAAAACATTGGGTTGCCTCCCAATAAGCGCTTGGTTTAACGTCCTCAGCCGACGTTGGTTCCATCATGGGAGGATCCAATTTCTATTGTGCTTCTCTAATAGGCTTGGATCCCTCTTCTAACAAGATACGGTCAATGCATATGGATGGGCCTTGGATTTCAACAATTGTCCACTCAATAGCTATTTTGTGATCTGTAAGTATTCGGACGAGTTTTTCTTCTTGTATTCGTGCAAGGCCCATTTCCATTGTAACTCGCAAAGTATCATTCTCACCCAAGAATCCATGATTCAAATGATCTGGAAATGACTTAAGCTCCAAGGTATTGGCTTTCATCACAAAAGGAAGAAGTTTCTCATTAGATAAAGGCAATTCATGTACGAAACATCATACCTATTTGTGGTGATAGCTCTAGTCTCATCCAAGCTTGTCACAGCTTCCTCCACTTCTTTAGACACTTGTATCAGCTTTCTGGGTTCTTTGAAACTTTCTATCCTTATGTGTTCACTAATGGCAACATCCACTCCATTCTTGCGAGTTAACTCAAAACATTGTTGTGGCAAATAATCAATAACGTCAACTGCAAAAACAGAATGTAAGTCATTAGAGCACCTCATTTCCTCAAAAATATTAAAACATATCAACTTGCCATCAAACTCTATGGTCAAAGTGCCATAATGAACATCAATCTTGATTCTAGCAGTTTTCGAGAATGGCCTCCCTAAAAGAATCGGTGTTGGATTAGGAGATGTCTCATCCTCTATTTTAAGGACATAGAAGTCTGTTGGAAAAACCAATTGAGTCACCTGCACAAGCACATCTTCCACAACTCTTTTGCGATATGCATTAAAATGATCAGCAAACTGAATGGTAATACAAGTTTTCGCAAAAGGTCTAAGATTTAAAGAAGCATAAATAGAATATGGCATGACATTAATAGATGCTCCTAAATCTAATATAGCTCTTTCAAACTTGGTATTACCAATGGTGCATGGAATGCTGAACGTACCTGGATCTTTGCATTTTGGAGGAATTTTTCTTTGCAATACAGCTGAAACATTTTCCCCCACACTTACTTTCTCATTTCCCTTCAACTTTCTCTTGTTGGTGCATAACTCCTTGAGAAATTTTGTACAACGAGGTACTTGCTCAATAGCATCCAGAAGTGGGATATTTACCTCGATTTTGTGAGAAGTTTCCAGGATTTCTTGTTCTTGTTCCTCCTTCGATTTTGCAAATCTACTCGGAAAAAGTGAAGGAGAAACATATGAAGGAATGGGAGTTATAGGATTTACCTGAGAAGTCAGTGTTTTGTTCATGGTGGAAGTGGTGTCATTTCCTTCATCAGTTTGTGATTTCTTTGGCAGGACATCTAATTGCTCTCCATTTTGCAAAGTTATCGCACAAGAATTCTCTCTTGGATTGATCACCGTTTGACAAGATAATTCTTCTGAGCCTGGGCCCTCAAATTTGATCATGCTAGTGGCCAATTGTCCCATTTGATTTGCCAGGTTTTGGATACTTACCCCAGTTTCCTGCTGGAATTGCA
>SNVD02007228.1:0-27728 GCA_013180625.2 Boswellia sacra | reverse complement strand
TTTTTAGTGTTTGTTAGTGGTGATTCATAGCAGGTGGCTTTGCACTGCGAAGGTCACCTGGGCCTTGTCGATGGGTAGCCACCACCGATACATCTTTTTTTAAATCAACTTTTAATTGTTTTTTATTTTTTAAAAATATTTTTAATTTTGATTTGAAAATTTTTTGAAATTCTGATTTTAATCCTAATTATTTTGTTTTAAAATTCTCATAGTACTCTTAGGAACCTATAGAATTCGTTAAATGAATTGGATGATAAAAATATGCAAATGTTAAAAATGCAATTATACAATGTAAAAATCTTATTTTGTTTGATAGTAATCTTAAAGAATAGTTAATGATATTGGGCTAATTACACTGCAACAGGGAGGACTTTTTAGGGCGGACCAAAACTGAGGTAAAAACGTTTTTATGGTAGTTATACGATGGTTCACAACCGCCACAAAAACAATCGCACTAAAAGCTTTTATGATAGTTTTAACCTGTTGTAAATATGATTTTACGGTGGTTTACTTATTCGACAGAAAAATGAATGACGAAACACGATCGGCAATCACCGCACCTTTTTGCAATGGTTATAGGTTGTCGTATATATATTACTTTTTACGACGAATATAAAACCACCGTAAAAATTCACCACACCGTCGTAAAAAGTTTTTATACAATTTTTGCACAATTGTCGTCAATTGATGTGGAACAGCCGTAAATAGTTTTCTGAAATTTTTTTGCGTGGATCACGAAACCACCGTAAAAAGGTCTTTTTTTTTCAAACTTCACTGCTTTTACTATTTTATATTTTTTTACTGTTTACAAAATAATTAACCTGTCTCAAAAAAATGTTTTGATATAATTCTTTAATCATTCATTCAATGAATATAATGAAATCAAATCAAATACAAAATATCTCATATAATGGTTCAATCATAATCCAAGAAAATCAAATATAACGCAATCATAATCCATACTATTCAACGTCTTATAATCAAACAGTTAAACGAAATCTCAGTTAGATAGTTCAACAACCTTCACATAATTTAATCATTTGATAAGTAAATCACAAAACTTGGTAAACAACCTACAACTTGGTAAATAACCTATAAGAATCAATTTGCACCAAGATCATAATCATTAAGTAACATTATATATTTTGAAACAAATTGTTTAATTTCATTTATATACCTATTCGTTCTCTTGGTTTGATTCACGATCTATGATGTTGTTTGTTCCATGACTATCATATTGGAAACAACTACGGTGTCCACTTGAAGCATCTGAGACCTATTTAGAAAAAAAATGAGACATAAGTTAAAATATAAGTCAACTAAAACTATATTTTTAACTTTAAAAAATAAGTAAATATCGGTCTTGTAGCATGTCACTCTGCAAATTCTGGAAACCTCTCCTGTAGAAAGGAAACAACTTCATCGTACATCACCTTCATGTTGTGGTGATCCTACTTCAAGTTGTTGTGTGCTTCATTCAAGTTTTTGTGTACTTCCTTCAAGCTGTTATGTTCTTGCTGTAAAGTACCCAACTTTTTCCTCAAGTGAATATCAGATGAGCTGCTACCTTGAATTTCAGTTGGCGATGGACCAAAACCATATGTCTGGGTTTAACCACGATGATCATGTCCCATTACATTGCCAAATACCTCCTCTCTAACTTGTTGAGTTTGCTGGTCTTGTAAAAATTGAGATAAACCTTCATTAAATTGACTCTACAATATAGTGAAAAGAAATAACAAGTTAATGAAGATAAAGTATTAAGTAAAAACTAATTTATAGATAGTGGATGAATATATAAGTTCAAAAGATTAAAGAACTTACAAATATTTCTGCATTTTCATCATCACCTACTTCCCCATTGCTTTTTGTTCTAGTCTTGATGAAGACACTAATGCGATCAGTTTGTTCTCCATTTCTTTTCATCTAAACCAAAAAAAAAAAACATAACTAAAATAATATAACTAGTAAAGAGATATACGTAGATCTAAATAACCAACAAGTAGAGAGCATAAAAAAAAGTATAACTTACCTCTTCTTGTTTTTGGGCAAACGATGTGCGGCCTGTTCGATGAAGTGTAACTTGTTGTGCTCGATTTACTTTATTCTTCTCTGCAGCTTCCTATAATATAAAAAATGTTAACAACAATTATATTATGACTTATAATACAGATATAAGCAAATATGGATCTATTCATTTTTTTAATTGTGTTAGGCACATACTTTAGCTTGCTCTATGCCCCAATAAGCTATTAGAATAGGCCACTGATCTGAGTGAACTCTAGGAGGAGTAAATTTTAACCGGTCCTCATCCGTGTGGAATTTTTTATAATAGTCTTTCTTCACAAGAGCTTTCCAATCCCACCAAAGGTTCCTAATATGTTGTAAACAAGGAGGTCTATTGGGTTTAGTGAGTTGGTGTGAGCCTTTCTTTTCTTTTTTATAAATGGGTTGCTTTGACCTTTTATTTTTAATGTTTTTTATTGTTAGTGTCGGTTAGTTTGGTTGTTATGGATGTAGTGGGTTGGTTGAATTTTCTTTTGGGTTTAGTGAGTTAGTGTGATCTTTTTTTGTATTTTATTTAAATGGACTGCTTGGGCTTTTTTTATTTTTTTTTCTTTGGTTAGTGTGGGCTAGTTTGGCTGTTATGGATGTAGTTGGTTGGTTAGGATTTGGAATTGGGTTTAGTGAGTTGGTGTGACTCTTTTTTTTTTTTGTTTAAATGGACTGCTTTGGCTTTTCTATTTTTTGTTGTGTTTGGTCAGTGTGGGCTGATTTGGTTGTTATGAATGTAGTGAGTTAGTATGATTTTCTTTTGGCTCAAGTGAGTTAGGGTGGGCTTTATTTATAAGTGGTTTAAGTGAGTTGTTTTTTTTTTTTGTTAACTTGGTGTGGACTAGTTCGGATGTTATCGGTGTAGTGGATTGGTTTGCTTTCTTTTGGATTTCATGAGTTAGCGTGGGCTATTATTCAAAATGGGCTGCTTTGTCCTTTGTTGACTAAGTATGGGCTGGTTGGGCTGTTTTGTCCTGTTTTGGCTAAGTGTGGGCTGGTTTAAATCAGCTGCTTTGTCTTGTTTTCGCTAAGTACGTGCTAGTTTAAATAGGCTGTTTTGTCCTTTTTTGGCTTATTCGGCCAGTTGGGCTTAGAGCTTACAAAGTCTTATCAAACAAATATAATTTACAAGTGTAGTATTATTCATATTATATGATCTATACATAAAATATCAATTATGTTAGTGCTACAAGGAGAGATAAAGTACATTATGGCTTGATAAGATGTTGACCTCTTTACCCCAAAAAGGTTTTTTAATTACTCTTTTTTTTATTAAATATTTAACCTTTTATATTTGTATTTTCACTTTCATTTAATCATATCCTATACATGCATGAAAGATAAAATAGTATATAAGCGAAATGATTTTATTAAATTTTTTTAAATGATGTTACAGCTAGGACGATGTATTCTAGACCTTTTGTTTAACCAAAAAAAAAAAAAATTGAATGTTATGATCTTCTATATAGTTTTTGTCAATATTGCCTAAATTATTTTAATTTGTAAATTTTGTCATAAACTCTTACTAAATTAATTATATGCAGAACGTGATTATGAGAGAGATTTGTAATGAAATTGTAAAGGTCGTATTTAAAAATAATAAACATTGTTAGAGATAAGATTTGCAATCTTAGAACATACTAAAACCCAATTCAAATGCAGAAACCTAAAAGCCATAATCAGTTCAACAAGTCAAAATTTGTCAGTTTTTGGCTAAGAACTAGAAGCTTATCCTAATGAAAGATTCAAATTCATCAAAAACTAAGCCAAAGACATATCATGTGCACATAACTTACACATACCGATGCCACTTTACGCAAAGATTATGAGCCATTACTTTTGGCTCCTTAACAGAGTGCACAATTAGTGTGATGGCTTGTTTCTGCACTCTCCTTAACAGAGTTTTAGTTGAAGCTTATGTATTCCTTTTTCTATAAGTCAATTTAAAATTTAATTAAATTGTATATTTTTATGTAATTATTTTAATTATCATTACTATAATCCACTAGTTGGCTACAAATTAGTTGAACCATATCTTCTAATATTTTTTTTCTGTATTGGATTTTAAAAACCAAATAGTTATGTCGTGCAAAATAGACTAGTTTGCATACTCTTTCTTATAACTACTCCACAAATTTTTTTTTTTAATTCTCAGAAATTCTTTTGCCTTTCTTTTGTTCACTGACTTCTACTACGAAATCTACTTTCACTACCTTATTCCACAAAGACATTATCCACTTCTCGTTTTTTTTTTTATTCTCCTCTTGTTAACCAAATTTAATTTAAATTAAAGGCTACATTCAATAACTTCTTCCACTGATAAATTATCCACTTATTACTTTTATACTCTTACCTTGTCCAAGTTTTTCCAAGCTAAAGTCTACTTTAATATTCTCTTCTAGAAAAAAAATATAATCACTTTTAACTTTTCTAATACGGAAAATGTGTATCTAACAGTTAGGACCAAAGAAATGGCAGTAAATATTTCAAACAATAACAAGGTTCGAACAAATTTTCAAAGAATATCAGGATGCACTAACAACACAATGCAAATAAGATAAGACTACTTCAATTTAATTCAAAGCAAAGCAGAATAGCTTTTTACCACAATTGAGGTTGTTGAGGATGCTCAAAAACAGGCTTTTTAATAAGCTGTAGATTAAATAATTAAGCAGTAAATTAATAATAATCTAAAGGCTTAAATTAAATTAACTAGGCTCACTTCACAAACAAGCATACAATTAAGCATAGTTAAGCTGAGTTTTGCACATCTAACCATCATAAATAACAGGACCCAGAAATTTTCCCAAGAAGCAAACAGAAAAAGAACAGTCGAAGTACCTCGTTACAACAAGAACTCGATCTCTGTACTATTAAGGTTACTACGCTTAATAGAGGGAAATTAAGACAATAAAAATGTGGAGAATGAAAGAGAAGAGAACTGACTGACACATCAATGGCTCAACAAAATCAAACAATACAAATATGAATATGATTATTATGTATTATATATACAAGGAATCAAATAGAAATTAATAAAATTAAATTAAATTAAAAGAAAAGAAGAGAGAGAGATTCTTTGGAAAATAATAAAGACAGAGAAATGAGAACCGACATTGTTCACTTTCTGGATAACAAAAAATGGCTGGAAAACGAGCTAATATTAATTTAGAAGTTGACTATTTTTTGAGGAGAACAATTCCAAAACTAGCTCATAGTTCACTTTCTTAACAGTCCTTAATTTCTCTCGACATAAATCCATCTTTCATCAACCTAACGTAACAAGCTCATTGAAGAACACAACAAATATCTCCTAGCTAGCTAACTGATAGATATTAAACCAACTTACATTTCCACTATCATTCTATGATTTTTTTTTTTCAGAAATGAGAGAGATACATAGATTAGAGGCAATTGAAACTATTGAAAAGAGCAGGGATGATAACAAAGGGGGTAGACTGGGCAAGTTTGAGGATTGAAATTAACTTAGTTATAAACACATAAAGCGTACAGTTAAAACTCATGCACAAATCTATCACATACACACCATAATGATACTATAAAAGATTTGTATATAAATCCAGACTAAATACCTTTGCTGAAAATAAAATGCCCGAAAGAAAACCTTGCTCTACCACCCAGTTTTGAAACTAGCGAAATCTAACAAAGAAAAATGAAACAAAATTAAAGACCATCAACAACAATAAAACCAAAACGTCATGAATAAAGAAAAGAGCGGGCGTGGCTGAAATGCTGAGAGGGCTTCGGTCAATTTATAGAGATTAAGGGTGGGAATTTTTGACACGACCCGTGAACACGACACGAACACGCTACACGATTAATAAATGGGTCGGGTTAGTGTTGAAGGTATTCAACACGCCAACCCGTTTAATGACACGAATAGTTAAATATATTTTGTATATCTTTAATATGTAAATTCATTCAATTATATAAATTATTACCTACTTACAATATATATATTATAAAACTGAATTTTTATACTATAAAATAAATTAATTTGTAAAATAATAAATTATGATGATTTTAATAATATTTTATATTAACAATGGTTTATATTTTAAAAATAATTTTAATTGATTTAAATATAGAGAATATAATATATTATGTGTAACTAAGTTAAACAATTAAGTAAATTATGCGAATTAAATATGACACGATTACGACACGTGGATAACACGTTTAATAATCGGGTGGGTTTGGGTTTCATGTTTTGACACGAATAATTAAATAGGTCGACACGACACGACACGAATCCCACCCCTAATAGAGATAAATTTTGAGAGTTTGGGCGTGAAACTTTGATCAATAGTCTCTAAAAGAGCTTGCTTTTCAAAGTGTATTCGAGCTCTCAATTACTGTAGCAACATAAGGGTTTTTAAGCTAATCAAATTAAATTAAAAATACTGGTTTGACAATTGAGTAGTAGTTTTTAAGTATTTTTCTATAATAATTTAAAGACATGTAATATTTGAGACGGTAGTGAAAATCTAATATTGGAGTGACATTGAACATGAATGGTAACTTAAAAATTATAATAATAGAAGAGTTATATATATATAAAACATATTTGCTATTTGCTCAGTCAAGTTTCAAAGCTAGGCAAATGCGTAGATACACAAAGCGACTACGTAACATAAACGAAACTAAAAAACATGTAAAAACAAAAACAAGAACGAACTTACTCAAACTGGTTAGGAATATTTTTTATCATCAAAGATGTCTTTCCACCTAGCAATGCCTCAAAGTCAGTGGAAGGAGACTACCCTCTCTCTTCTTCACAGTAGCCTTCACTGGGGCCCACTCCTTGTTTGCACTCTTTCTCGCTCTCCTCAGCCTCGATGAAAAAGCCCTCTTTCCACTTTTTCACACCTTCCTAAGACCACGATTCACAAGCCCAGAATCCTCCATAGAGAGCTTCATCTCCTCCTGCATCACCACCTTTCCCTCGCCATAATCTTCTTGGACGCCATTCGGACATGTGGCTCGAAGTTCCCTTGTGGAGGTTGTGAGATTAGCGCATTATAACACTCAACTTTCGTCGGATAAATGGTCCACAACGGTCTCCTCGGTTTTGACTTCTTCTTTCTTTCTCTTAGCAGATGGTTCTGTCTTATTACTCTTTTTAGGCAACTTAGTGTTGGCTAGTCGAGTCTCTCTCCTAGTCTTGAAGATGCTCAGCTTGGTGGAGAGTTACCAATGGAATCTTGAAAAGTAACTCCAAAGCAGGCAAGAACCTTGGCAGAGAAAGGCAACTCTAAAATAGGGAGGAAAGGGATCAATTAGCATGAGAGAGGAAATGGGGTAAAAGCAGGGAAGACAAAGGTGAGATGCGATAGAGGAGATCGAGATGTGAGATAAGGTTTCAATTGAGAGAAAATGCGAGAGAGATGAGAGGGAGATTGATAGAAGTTGATGCAAAATTGACGCGGTTAGGGTAAAATTAGTTTGGGGGTTTTTGGCGCATTTAGACTGTGGTTCTAAAACCGCTGTAGATAGGTTTGTGTATCATCCATTTATCGCGGTTTTTAAAAATCGCCTCAAATGGGCACAGTATAAGCCCAACCTTCTTGTAGTGTATAATATTTTTGGATAACTTCAACTACTTTGCTCACTTTATGACAAGTTTTAAAGCCTGAAAGCATGGACGACGCCCACGCATATGATTAAAAACCTTAGCGAGGAACTAGGTTCCAAATTTGAATGATGTATTTTCTGGACTTGGACCTCACAAAGTCTCTCAAATTTGATAAATTAATTAAACATCTTTTGCAAGCACTAATGATTCAGCACAAATTACTGTTATAATTACTACTCTTCATTGATATTAATTGGATGTCGACCTTCATTTTGGGCGCTCCTAAAAATTAAACAATTGGCTTTTAACCCTTTGTTTTGAATATATATTAATTAGAAAAACCTAATTTCTAAATTTTGTTTTTCGTTTTTTCTTCTAAATTATTATCATGTAAAAAAATTCAATAGCTTGCCTAGTTTAACTAGTGACATACAAGTACCCGTTTTTCATCTAGATAATTTAATTAAAAATCGTATATTACAATTTACAATCATGCAAGTTTCACTTTCTTTTAGTTTTATTATTTTATATAACAAATCGTATTTTCATTTTTTACTATGATTTATTTACTCTAATATGAGTAATACTTTTCTCTTTATTTTTTTAATCTTTTATAGTTTGTAATTAATCAATCTAGTCTTACTAAAAAAATACAATTTTGAAGAATTATGGATGAACTTTAACAATTAGCTTTTTATGGATAATTATGTATGTGTATTTACTGAATAAATAGTGGCATATTAGCATTTTATATTTTAATTTATTGTGTTTTGATTATTTTGATAGTTAAGGTCATTATGTCCCTTTATCTAGGTATACTATTTTTTTCTATTTTATTATATTTTCTCGTACAATCAAGGTTATTAAAAAGTTAAAAATATTAAAATATTGAAGGTACATTCTCTTACATAAAATCTTGGGTTCACCACTGTATATGGATATAATGCAAAGGCTCACATTTTTTAAAATAATAATAATAAGCAAGTTGGGAGCTTTTACATGCCTGTATACTTAATCAAGATTAAATTTCTAAAACGGAAATTTATAGTAATTATACTATAAAAGAACATATTATTCAGCCGAGTGTATATGCTCTCTCCCACTACACTAAAATTAATGGTTAAAAGTCACTTATGTGTGAGTACAACTCCAATTATTTTTTTTTGACCTTTTCTAATATTTGACCCAATACTATTTCAATTGTTTTCAAACAAAGGCCTCCATAAAAATAATTTACTCCAAATCTCTCTCAGGGAGGAGCTCAAGCCTAGGGATGGCAAAACCCGGGACCGGGGCCGGGGTCGACGGTCCCCGGCCCCGGAAAATTTCCCGGAATTTTTTTTCCGGGGCCGGGGCCGGGGTACCCCGGGCGGAGCTGGGTTTTTCAATAACCCGGGATTAAAACCCGGGTTATATAATTTTTTTAAATTCTGATTCTTTTTTATTCTGTTTATATATATATATATATTGCAGATATTTTTCAAGCAAAGTGGGTTATAGTCCAGTGGCCCATAGCTTTATGGTTTAAAATGGGAGCGTGGGTTCGAATCCCATATGATGCAAATCTTTTGAACTCTTTTGATTTAATAAAAGAATAATATACAAAGGTTTTCTATATTGCTTCTTTAATGGCAAAGTGGGCTGTAGCCTAGGGGTAGCATACCTTAGCCTTGTTTGTTGAGGGAACGGGTTTGAATCTACTTCATTGCATTCTTTTAAAACTTATTTAATTTTTTAAGAAAAAAGGTGAGCTGAGGTTGGGCTTGGGCTTGGGTCAAACTTGTTGGACTATTTAAAAGTTATTTTAGTAAAATGGCTTATGGACTTAAGGGGTTATAATGAAGAATTGAAAATTAATGGATTAAATTGATATGGTTTTTAATTTCAATTGTATACCCCGGGTTCAATCCCGGGTCCCCGACCCCGGCACCTCCACCCCGGCCCCGGCCCCGGCCGGGCAGAAAATTCTTACCCCGGCCCCGGCCAATTACCCCGGTTTTCCGGGTAATTCCCCGACCCCGGATGATCGGATTTTCCGGGTCCCCGGCCCCGGCCGGGTTGGTTTGCCATCCCTACTCAAGCCTGTATTCTGCAAACTGATTAGCCTACTAATTTGACCAATCCTAAGGAAGCCAATGAAATTTATCCTAATCTTTTATTGTTAATATCATTATAATGTATATAATCTTTTAAATAAAATAAATTGATGATTCAAAGTTCGCATTGTATTTTAAATAAATAATATTTAATTTATCATATAAGAAAATTTAATTAGAGCTTTTTTTAAGGTAGAAGGGCATAGACAACTGTGTGATTGCTAGAGCTTCAACATGTAATTGTAGTTAAAGTAGAATGAAATTATTTTTAAGTCCAATATTATTTTTATATTTGACTATTATAAAACATTAAAAATCTGTATATTTATGTATAAATGTAAACTTAAAAATTAAATCTAAATTACGAGAGAAAGCAAAATTTGAAGGTTCACAACTCTATGCTCCTTGCATAGGACGCGAGAATTGAGTTTTGAATAGTAGTTTAAACGTGTGTCTCGAGTGCTAAAATGAAAAATATATAATTTCTAGGCTCTTTATAGTGTTTGAGTATTTTGACATTAATGAATTCTTTATTGCATGTGTATGAAACATATATTTCACATATTATTAATATTTAGTTTCTTATTTTAGTTTTTTTATGATGCTTTCTTCGTTACAATCTCTTGACATAAAAGGGTCTTAACAAAAATTTCAGCCAAATAATAATGAGATTAAAAACACTAAATATATCATACGTGGGACTTTATCATAGCTAGATTGATTCAAAATATTGCAAATTAGGTGCCTAATTAATAATTAAAAATTATTACTATGATCATGTAATAAATAAAATGGTGGTTAGCACATGTACATGTTGCGCTTCGTTGACAAGGTAAAACCAATTTGAAATTTATATATGAACATCTGAAATTTTATTCAAGCAATCTCCCTCCTTCCCAAACAATGGCTAGCAACTCCAATGCCAAGTGGCCTCTTCTTCTCCAATTCTTCACCATCACCATATCTATAGCAATCCCATTAGCAATTGCTTTATCTTTCCATTTTTCCAGTTTCAGTCCCAACTACAATGACAGCATGAGCTATGAGAGAGCTTTCCCCGACCAAAATCGAACCATTCAGCTAGTATCAAGAACTGGGATGGTTGGTCGCGCAACATACAGCCAACCCCTCCGGCTTTGGAACAAGGCTACCGAAAATCTCACAAACTTCACCACTCATTTTTCCTTAGCTATCTACTCTCAGAACAGAAGTAGCTACGGAGACAGGTTGGCCTTCTTCCTTGCGCCTCAAGGGTTAGTGATTCCTTCTATCAGAGGTGGAGGCTCTTTTGGCCTAACGAAAGATGACAAGCCATTGAATTCAACATCGAGTCCTTTTGTTGCGATTGAATTTGAAATCTATTACAACAATGGTACTGATCCAACTCCACCCTCTGAACATGTAGGGATTGATATCAACTCTGTGAATTCTACGAAGACGGTGCCATGGTAGAGTGATATCAAAGATGGAAGAAGAAATGAAGCGTGGATTAGTTATAATTCTAGCACATAGAATTTGAGTTGTTATCTTCACTGGTTTCAGAAATAATATAGTAAGGCAATCCATTGAGTATAAAATCGATTTGAGGGATCATTTGCTTGAGAAGGTTACTTTTGGCTTCTTGGTTGCAACTGGAAGTGCATATGCAGTACATACAATTTACCCTTGGGAGTTCAATTCAAGCTTAGAAATTGGTGATAGTTCACCACCACCAAGTCCTGCCGAGGATAGAAGAAGAAGAAGAAGAAGAAGGCTGAGGAGGAAAACGACGTTGGTAGTGGGATTGAGCCTTGGTGAAGGTGTTTTGGTTGGTGCGTTGGCTTTGATAAGTTTTCTTGCCAACTTTAAAAGAAAGAGGCATGGCGACAAAGAAGAGGATAATCTGTTATAGAATAATTCAAAGTTTGTATCCGTATATTGCTGCACATTCCGTTAGTGGCTAGTCAATTTAGTTGTAAAGTTAGCGGCTGTTGGTGTGTTAGTGGGCAGAATTTTAAGGTTGATTTGTTATAGTTGTAGCCTATATAAAGGCATGTTTAGCTCATCATTTTGCACTGCAAAATAATAAACGTTGAGCGTTCTTCTCTCCTCTATTTGCCCCTGTTTTTTATACTGTTTGTGATATTTGTTTCCAACAAATTTGGTATCAGAGCTTACTTGAGAGAGTGAGTAAAGAGGGTAAAAACATGAGTTGAGTGAAACACTTAAGACGAAAGCCAATGGCTAGCAACAGCAATGCGATGGGTGCTGCACAACCTCCTATTCCTGTCTTTAAGGGGGAAGGCTATGAGTTCTGGAGTATTCATATGAAAACTCTACTCAGATCTCAAGATCTTTGGGACTTGGTGGAGCAAGGGTATACAGATCTCGATGAAGAAAGCAGATTGAAAGAAAATAAGAATAAGGACTCTAAGGCATTAGTGATCATCCAACAGGCTGTCCATGACATCGTTTTCTCATCAATTGCAGCAGCAGCCACATCAAAGCAAGCTTGGTCGATTCTACAAAAGGAGTTTCAAGATGATTCAAAGGTGATTGTGGTGAGATTGCAATCACTTCGGCGTGCCTTTAAAACCTTGGTCATGAAAGGTGGAGAATCCATTGCTGATTTTTTGTCTAGAGCAACAACAATAGTTAGTTAAATGCGATCCTATAGAGAGAATATTATTGATTAGACAATTGTTAAAAAGATATTGCGAAGCTTGACTCCAAAATTTGATCATGTAGTTGCTGCAATAGAAGAATCAAAAGGTTTGTCAATTTTTTCTTTTGATGAATGATAAGTGTCTATTTATATATCATTTTCATATCAATTCGTCCATGTTTCTTTGCTATATTCCTTGGTATTTTTATGTTTTTGTGTGGTTTTGATGTTTGTAGGAGTTTTGGAGCAACTTGCACAAAAATGGAGTAAAACCCTTCATTTTAACCTCTGCTAGTTAGTGATCTTCTCAGATTTAATTGTATTGATATACAATAAACCCGATGACATATTATATACCGTTGGAAAGCTCTCGAAGTCTATTTTCTGGAGAAATTTACGGTTTATAAATCCATTCAGTGTACCAAAAGTTGTAATCAAAACAGTGTGAGAAGTATAGAAATGTAATTCCACAAATCACTGTAGCATGTATAATAAGGGACACTGTAGCAGGTTACTGTAGCAGAGTATTTAAACACATTTTAGGGTTTTATTTTCATAACTTGAAGAGGGGAGAACGTGGTGGAGGCTTCAGCTCTGGAATTCTTTCATCTCTTGGAGTTCTTGAAAGAGAAAGGAAGCTTGGAAAGATGAAGAACTACAATCCAAAGAGAATTACATCAAATTTGCTAAGTTTTTCTCTTCCCTTTCATTTTCTGGAATGTCTCCATGTTGTATTGTATGTACCACGTTCTTAAACATGTGTAACTGAATCTGAATTGGTTGAGGGTGATTTCAAAGCCCTTGATATGGTTTTTGTGAATTGATTGTGCAAGGAATTGTTATCCAATTCTCTAATTGAAGTTGCTTGTATTTTCCCATGTTTAATGCTTATGATTGCTTGCTGGATTGTATTTGGGTGGCCAACTGAATATAATCTGGATATAGTCTATTGCTAGACTAGAAATCTTGATCCGTAATTGTCTTGAATTTCTAATCCTTAGTAGCAAAATTGTGATCAGAGATTGCAATTGGAGAATACAACCTAAGTTAAATAATCCGAGCTTGTGTGTTTATTGCTTAGAGCAACCTATCTTTCTTATCGTAATGCATCCATTGAATTAAATTTAGAGAGCTTGTTCTAGGTTGTTTAATGGATAGAGATTAAATAAAGAGCCTGTTTTATTTAACAACAAAAGTAAGGAAAGATTGGAATAACAGAGCTTATTGTTATCTACGGTTGATAATTTCAATGGTATAATTGGATGACAATTCTATGATTAATTCGCAAATCCATCTCTTGTGGTAGAGAATAATCCCTTAACCAGATTCTTCATTGTTACTCTCAATGATGTTTTAACTGCATATGTATTATTCTTCATTTGCTTTCGATTTGAGTTTAGTTAATCAATCAACAAAACCCCCCATTTATTCTGTTTTCGCTTTCGAATAACAAATTAATTAGAATCAATCCTCGTGGGAACGATATCTTACTCATCACTTTATTACTTGTGCGACTAGTATACTTGCTAGTTTCGAACGCATCAAGTTTTGGCGCCGTTGCCGGGGATTGATTTTCTAATCGATTTGTTATTTTGTTTTCATTGTTGATTCATATTTTCTTTGTTTTCTTTTCTGATTGTTTGTGTTTAGACAACATGGCAGTAAACTTCTATCAATTCAGTAGCGGATTTGAGCCACAAGTACCATGGAGAGTAAATGAGGTAAGCACTCCGAACATTGAACAACAACTTTCTGAGCTAACTCTCTTGTGGAAAGCATGGCTGTAGGAGATATGCAAAAATCTTATGAATGTGGGATATATTCTACGATGGAGCATCAAATCGACATGAATCCAACTTTACAAGAAGAATATATGGAACAAGCCAATGCCATGGGTGGATTTCCAGGACAAACGAGGCAAAGGTATGATCCTTTCTCTAGCACTTACAATGCTGGATGGGAAGATCAACATAATTTCAGTTACTGGAATCATCAACCAATCACTCCAAATGTGATTACAAATCGGCCACAAAGTTTCAATCAACCTAGAGTGCAGCAACCATTTCAAATGCAACCACCACCAATGCCACATCCAGGACCACAACCAGCTTCGCAAAACTCAGGTATGTCTCTCGAAGATATGGTTAATGCACTTGCCACTAACACAATGCAATTCCAGCAGGAAACTGGGGCAAGTATCCAAAACCTGGCAAATCAAATGGGACAATTGGCCACTAGCAGGAGCAAATTCGAGGGCCAAGGCTCAGAAGAATTATCTTGTCAAACGATGATCAATCCAAGAGAGAATTCTTGTGCGATAACTTTGCAAAATGAAGAGCAATTAGATGTCCTGCCAAAGAAATCACAAACTGAGGAAGGAGATGACACCACTTCCACCATGAACAAAACACTGACTTCTCAGGTAAATCCTATAACTACCATTCCTTCATATGTTTCTCCTCCACTTTTTCCTAGTAGATTTGCAAAATCGAAGAAGGAACAAGAACAAGAAATCTTGGAAACTTCTCACAAAATAGAGGTAAATATACCACTTCTGGATGCTATCGAGCAAGTACCTCATTATACAAAATGTCTCAAGGAGTTATGCACCAGCAAAAGAAAGTTAAAAAGAATTGAGAAAGTAAGTGTGGGGGAAGATGTTTCAGCTGTATTGCAAAGGAAAATTCCTCCAAAGTGCAAAGATCCAGGTACGTTCACCATGCCATGCAACATTGGTAAAACCAAGTTTGAAAGAGTTATGTTAGATTTAGAAGCATCTATTAACATCATGCCATATTCTATTTATGCTTCTTTAAATCTTGGACCTTTTGTGAAAACTGGTATTATCATTCAGTTTGTTGATCATTTTAATGCATATCACAAAAGAGTTGTGGAAGATGTACTTGTGCAGGTGAATCAATTGATTTTCCCAGCAGACTTCTATGTCCTTAAAATAGAGGATGAGACATCTCGTAATCCAACTCCGATTCTTTTGGGGAGACCATCCTTGAAAAATGCTAAAACCAAGATTGATGCTCATGATGGCATTTTCACCGTGGAGTTTGATGGCAAAGTGATCCATTTCAATATTTTCGAGGCAATGAGGTACACTAGTGACTTGCATTCTGTATTTGCAGTTGACATTATTGATTCTTTGCCACAACAATGTTTTGAGTTAACTCGCAAGGATGGATTGGAAATGGCTATTAGTGAGCACATAGGGACAGAAAATTCTAAAGAACCAAGAAGGTTGATACAAGTGTCCAAAGAAATGGAGGAAGCTGTGGCAAGCTTAGATGAAACCATAGCTATAACCACAAATAGGTATGATGTTTTGTGCATTCAATTTCCTTTATCTAATGTGAAACTTCTGCCTTCTATGATGAAAGCCCCTACCTTGGAGCTTAAGCCTCTTCCAGATCATTTGAAGCATGGATTCTTGGATAAGAATGATCCTTTGCCAGTTAAAATAGAAGTGGGCCTTGCACCACTACAAGAAGAGAAACTCGTCCGAGTACTTAGAGATCACAAAACAGCTATTGGGGGGACGATTGTTGACATCCAAGGCCCAGCCATATGCATGGACCGTATGTTGTTGGAAAAAGGATCCCAGCCCACTAGAGAAGCACAGCGAAGATTGGACCCTGCCATGATGGAACCAATGTCGGGCTGAGGACGTTAAACCAAGCGCTTATTGGGAGGCAACCCAATGTTTTTGAAAAATAAAAAAAGAAGAAAAGAAAAATAAAATGAGTTAATAATGATCGATTTTTGTGTCTCGAGGAGATTCCTTTCATAGGCCATCAAATTGATCAGGTTTTATCTCTCTTTGCCATCTGTCTTATTTGTTTTTATATTTTTTACTTGTTTTTTGACTTTTGTTTGCTATGGTGTTGTTATCTCTTTTATGTGTCTTTAGTTTCGTTTCAGCTCTTTTCTTTTCCTTTCTTTTGTTTAATTTGATTACTCTGTGCTTTGAGCTCATTTTTGCAGCAGCTTGTGGAAACATTCAAACGGGAGTTGAAGCCATTGTTTGAAGGTTTGAAACGTGCATATCTGGGAGAAGAACAAACTCAATCGCATTATCGGTAAGATCTCTCCTTTTCTTCTCTTCAATGGATGCTGATATCTTTCTATCGAACCTTCGTAAATATTTCACTTCACTTCCTCAAAATGCTGTGTTTAAAATTTATAAAGTACGGATGACTAGACTTTGGGCATTGATGCTCCTAAATGTGCCTGCTGATATCCGATGGCTTATCGAAGCCAAGGTGAGATTGTCCGGTGAGCCGGACATTAATCTCGCAAAATACATGCCTGGTCTAGGAAAGAGCTACTACGCCAAGAGGCGAAGAGCGAAAAGGTTACAAGTATGTTATAAATGTGCTAGATGGAATTGTAACCAGACTTGTCGTTCTTTAGGTTTTGCGTCCAGGAATAGAGAAGATAAACTTTCATTTATTAAGAATGGTTTGAGTAATGAGTCGCTGGATAATGTTTTGTTAACTCTCGAGTCACATTCTTGTGGACTTGTTCAGCGTGAATTGCTTAATCTATGGACACAATTTCGTGATGAATTGCAGTGTTATAGTCTAGGGAATCTGACTAAAAACGACCCTGTTTGCCAGTTTATAAGAAAACTGGTGGGAAGCAAATCCCCGACTCATAGAAGGCGTTTCAGCCGTTACTGGACGTAAAACCAGAGGAAGATGTGAGCCACAATCACAACTACTTGTATATTTGAATGTGTGTTGTTGTTGTAGAATTTTTTTTCTTGTTTCGTTTGATCTGATTATCAATGTTGTTTTTGTGTTGTTGTTGTTTGTTGATTTTGTTTGTTTTAATTTCAAGTTTTCTTTTTGACAAACCATATGACTACCTATGGCATAAGTACACGTGGGAGACAAGTGTGGAGGTTTTATCAACCTCCACCGAAAGTGTATCTCTATTTTTTATGCTTCACGTGGGAGACAAGTGTGGGGGTTTTGTCAATCCCCGCCGAAAGTGTATCTCCATTTTCCATGCTTCACGTGGGAGACAAGTGTGTAGGTTTTGTCAAACCTCGCCGAAAGCATATCTCATTTTTTCAAATCTTGGGGCGATAAATCTGCATCGAGCAACCCCCACCGAAAGTAGGTCCCCATGTGTCAAAATTTGAGAGTTTTATGGGTGTATATATACATTCTGCATTTTTTCATATGTCATTACATAACCTGTCTTGCAATTGAAAAGCATAATATCTAACGTGTCTTACACAAGATTAGAGCACTTGTAGAAATGAAGAAAACACCAATTCGGCGATTCCGTAATATATGCGTATTTTGCGGATCGCAATTTGGTAAAGATGGAGAGTTTACCACAGTAGCTCTTGATCTTGGTAGGACATTAGCTGCGAGGGGTATTCATTTGATTTATGGAGGGGGTAGTCTTGGGTTAATGGGGTGTGTGTCGACAGCTGCATCCCTGGGAGGGAGTAAAGTTCTCGGCATTATCCCTAAACCATTAGCTGTACGAGATATCGTAGGCAACACAATCGGGGAAGAGTTACAGGTCTCTAGTATGCATGAGCGTATTGCACATATGGTTGTTAAGTCCGATGCATTTATAGCTTTGCCGGGTGGTTATGGTACATTAGAGGAGATATTTCAAATCACCTCTTGGGCACAGCTAAACATCCATCGGAAACCCATTGGTTTGTTAAATGTTAATAATTTTTTTGATGGTTTGTTGTCCTTTCTTGATCAAGCTGTAGACAAAAATTTCATCTCACCGTCAGCAAGGCAAATGCTGGTTACAGCTTCAACTGCAGGAGAGTTAATTGACAAACTACAAGAATTGTCTATTCACCTGATCCAACAATGGCTCGGATAAATTGGTTTGGAGAAGGCAACAAAAGGCGTCAACTGGATTTAACCCTCCATCTGTAATCTCTATTTGCTGGTTTGCTTCGTGTTTGTTTGCTTTCTTTTTAGTGTGTTTATTTGAGATTTTTCATGTCGTTTCTTTTGAGCTTTTTCAGGTTATTTCTTTCGTCCCAGGTAATATTTTCTAATCTCGGTTTTTAGAGTGGTGGCTTAAAAAGTTCAAGTTCTCTTGAAACGCATTCTGGATCTCTTCAATCCATAATGGCTGAATAAGGAGGCTAACTTCTAAACTTTTTAGACCCATTCTAACTAACTTGTTTTTGTTTGCTGACTTGTTGAACATTGTTATTTTATGAGTAAGTTTGATTTTGTGTAATTTAGTGTTGTTATGTGTTTTTGTCTTTATCAGTTCGATTCAAAAAAAAAACATTGTGGAAAAACCTGAGAATGGCAGAATATGGGGTTTCTTTGCCCTTGAAACGCATTCTCTCGAAATAAATCTGTAGTTTGTTTATTTCATGTTGTTTGAAGTGTTTCTTTCATAATAAAGGTATATAGGCTGGAAACCTTAAGTCTGCGGGCTACTGGTCCTAAGGATTGTTGAAATAAACAATCTTGACTCAGGTGTAACAACGCCACGTACCTCTTTTCTTGCATTTTGTAGGTCGATGATAAGATAATGATTGAATTAAGAATAACTCTTGGAAAATGATAAATTATGCATGGATCTGTGTGATTGAAATGTTTATTGGTTTTCGCTTTGCTTTTGATTCCTTGCGCAACATTGAGCACTGAGCTATTATCACTGAGTTATTTGTTCACTTAGAGAAAGTTTATGTAATTAAATGTTTCTTCAGATTTCAATGAATTCTAGAACTTGTTTGATGGTCACTCGAGGCGAAATCCTAGACTGTGCAACATTGGGGAAATGATTTAGGCCATCTTTGGACCGTTTGAGCCTTAATAGCCAACCTTGACGAAATTGATCCCTAGTTACCCCTTTGAGCCTTTGTAAGCCTTTTTCTTTGTTAACTCACTAAAAGATTTCCTAACCTCAAATGAATTTATTCCAAACAGTTTATCCCGTACCTATGAGCATGTAGATCGTTCACAATTAAATTTTGAGCTATGTTCTGGTTTTGGGAAGTTAGAGGAGGTTGGGATGTGTCATGAGTAATGCAAGTGAGTTCTATTATGTTTATAAAAAAAAAAGAAAAAAAGAAAAAAAAGCCAATCTGTACTTATCGTCCACGTACTTACACATTGAGGACAATGTGTTGTTTAAGTGTGGGGGAGGGGAAGTGTAATAAAAAAAAAGAAAAAAAAAAGAAAAAAAAAGAAAAAAAAAGAACAAAAAGAACAAAAGAAGAAGAATAAGAGATCTATACCCTTAATGTTCTTAAAAAGAATGAAACAACAAAGTGTGGGGGTGTAGTTTTCTTTTGTTTTCTGCCCAAAAAAAAAAAAAGATTGAGTGTTCTAAATAAGTTTGGGGGAGTAACCTGGTGAATTGAAATGAAGTTGTGTTGTCGGGTTGAGTTATACATAGTATTGAATGATTTATGTGTTTGTGGGTGATTTGAGCCAAATTATTATCCTTTATCATAACTTCAACCAAGCCAAACGTTACAAGCTTAATAAAGTCCTACTTGATCCTTGGTGTTGTGCATGTCTACCTAAGTGGAGAGTGACTTGAAAAGCAGGCCTATGGAGTTCATTTATACACACATCTTCAATATTAAATATGATTCATTTTATGCATAAACTCATCCGGGTTATAAGTGATTAGGTGAGAATGGCTCTACACACACACACTTGAGGAATTGAAATGAAGCGAAACTAATCTTTAAGATAAAATTCTTGATCAAGTGCATTATTTTGTAGTTTTCCTTGGGTTATAATTAAGTACAATCTTTGAGGCCTATTTGCAAGATGAAGCATGTGTGTGATTTAATTTTTTGTTGATTCTGTTTCGGTTTAGTTTTATTTCATATTGTCGTAGTTGCTCGAGGACTAGCAAAGTCTAAGTGTGGGGGAATTTGAAAGTGTCTATTTATATATCATTTTCATATCAATTCGTCCATGTTTCTTTGCTATATTCCTTGGTATGTTTATGTTTTTGTGTGTTTTTGATGTTTGTAGGAGTTTTGGAGCAACTTGCACAAAAATGGAGTAAAACCCTTCATTTTCACCTCTGCTAGTCAACCATCTTCTCGGATTTAATTGTATTTATATACAATGAACCCGATGACATATCATATACCGTTGAAAAGCTCTCGAAGTCTACTTTGTGGAGAAATATACGGTTTATGAATCCATTCAGTGTACCGAAAGTTGTAATCAAAACAGTGTGAGAAGTGTAGAAATGTAATTCCACCACATCCAGAATTCCACACTCACTAGTAGCCTGTATAATATCGGGACACTGTAGCAGGTTACTGTAGCAGAGTATTTAAACACATTTTAGGGTTTTATTTTCATAACTTGAAGAGGGGAAAACGTGGGGAGGAGGCTGCATTTCTGGATTTCTCTCATCCCTTGGAGTTCTTGAAGGAGAAAGAAGATTTTGAAAGAGGAGGAACTACAATTTCAAGAAGATTCATCTACACAGAAGATTTTCAAAGAATTTGCTAAGTTCTTTCTTTCTTTTTCAATTCTGGAATTTCTCTGTATTGTATTTGTTATTCTCATTGAATATGTGTAACTAAATCTGAATTGGTTGAGGGTGATTTCAAAGCCCTTGATATGGATTTTGTGATTTGATTTTGTAAGAAATTGTTATCCAATTCTCTAATTGAAGTTGCTTGTATTTTCCCATATCTAATGCTTATGATTGCTTACTGATTGCATTTGGAATGGCGAACTGAATATAATCTGTTGTTGTCTATTGCTAGATTGAGAAATCTTGATCCGTAATTGTCATGAATTTCCAATCATTAGTAGTCAAAATTGTGATCAGAGATTGCAGATGTGGAAAATACAACCTAGTTAAATATCCAAAAAAATCATGCCAGAACTTGTGTGGATATTGCTTAGATCAATCTACCTATCTTCTTCTCATCGTAAGCTTCCATTGAATTTAGAACTCAGAGAGCTTGTTCTAGGTTGTTTAATGGATAGAGATTAAATAAAGAGGCTTGGTTTTATTTAACAACAAAGTAAGGAAAGATTGCGGATAAGCAGAGCTTGTTGTTATCTAACGAGTTTGATAACTTCAATGCTGTAAATGGATTACAATTCTATGTTAATTCACAAATTCATATCTTGTGGCAGAGAATGAACTCTTAACCAAGTGTCTCCCATCGATTTTTCATTCAAATTTACTTTCTGGTTTGTTATTCTTTACTTGCATTCTTATTTCATTTAGTAAATCATATCAACAAAAATCGCCCCCTGTTTAGTTTATTATTGCTGGAAAATAACAAATTCAATTAGAATCAATCCTCGTGGGAACGATATCTACTTATCACTTTATTACTTGTGCGACTAGTATACTTGCTAGTTTTGAACGCATCAGTACCAACTGTCACGAGCTTAGAGTTTAGCGCAGCTGCTCGTGCGGCACTTAGACAACTTGAACCCGAAAGTTGCTAAGTAAGCCTTGAAGTTTGCTTCTCGCTCAAGGAGAAGTTAGGACCGTTGAGCTAAAAGAGCTTTAGAGGCTAGAAGAAGAGATGGAACTTAGAGGCAAGTATTGCTAATGCAAATGAGCTTTGTATTACACAAGAGAACTCTTACAATTCTTTGTATTATAATTGCTTGGTTTAGCTTGGATACCTTACAAATGAGCCTTGGAGGGGTATTTATACTAATCCACCTCCCAAATGAATGGTTAGGATTCAATACATCCAATGGCCATAAATGAGTCCTACCTAATTTAGGTGTGGTAGGTGAACTACCTTTGACAATGCATATTTACATCTGAGAGTTGTACATATTTGACTTTGCTAGAGTTTCTAGAAAATGGGCTTGGGCTTGTATGCTTTCTAGAAACAAGGCCAAGCCTTTGTGTAGATTTTGGGCCACTCTAGCAAGCAAGTTGGATGGGCCGTGACATACTCTCATTCCTTGGTGCGTTTCTTCGCTAGCTTGGTGCAAACCCGTGCTCACGTCGCACGGGGCGTGACAATAAGCTCTCTAAATTTAATTCAATGGATGCATTATGAAAAGAAAGACAGGTTGATCTCAGCAATAAACACACAAGCTCGGATTATTTAACTTAGGTTATATTCTCCAATTGCTATCTCTGATCACAATTTTGCTACTAATGATTAGAAATTCAAGACAGTTACGGATCAAGATTTCTAGTCTAGCAATAGACAATATCCAGATTATATTCAGTTGGCCACCCAAATACAATCCAGCAAGCAATCATAAGCATTAAAGATGGGAAAATATAAGCAACTTCAATTAGAGAATTGGATAACAATTGCTTGCACAATCAATTCATAAAAACCATATCAAGGGCTGTGAAATCACCCTCAACCAATTCAGATTTAGTTACACATATTCAGATAGAATACAAATACAATACAATATGGAGACATTCCAGAAAATGAAAGAGAAATGGAAAACTTAGCAAATTTGATGAAATCTCTTAGGATTTGTAGTTCTTCCTCTTTCCAAACCTTCAATCTCCTTCAAAGATCCAAGAGATGCGAGAAATCAAAGAGCAGCTCTCTACGTTATCCCCTCTTCAAGTTATGAAATAAAACCCTATTAAAATGTTTTGTTTTAAATCTCTGCTACAGTTAATTGCTACAGTGTCCCTTATATACATGCTACAGTGATGTGGGGAATAAATTTCTACACTTCTCCCACGTTTTTGATCTACAACCTTGGAAACAACTTAGGACTGGACTCACCACTTGCTATCGAGTGGATAAACACACCCACATCTAAAATTTAGGATTTGATAAGTGTCTATGTATATATCATTTTCTTATCAATTCGTCCATGTTTCTTTGCTATATTCCTTGGTATTTTTATGTTTTTGTGTGGCTTTGATGTTTGTAGGAGTTTTGGAGCAAGTTGCACAAAAATGGAGTAAAACTCTTCATTTTCACCTCTGCTAGTCAACCATTTTCTCGGATTTAATTGTATTGATATACAATGAACCCGATGACATATCATATACCATTGAAAAGCTCTCGAAGTCTACTTTTTGGAGAAATTTACGGTTTATGAATCCATTCAGTGTACCGAAAGTTGTACTCAAAACAGTGTGAGAAGTGTAGAAATGTAATTCCACACATCACTGTAGCATGTATAATACGGGACACTGTAGCACGTTACTGTAGCAGAGTATTTAAACACATTTTAGGGTTTTATTTCATGACTTGAAGAGGGGAGAACGTGGTGGAGGCTGCAGCTCTGGAATTCTTTCATCTCTTGGAGTTCTTGAAGGAGAAAGGAAGCTTGGAAAGAGAAAGAACTACAACCCAAAGAGAATTACATCAAATTTGCTAAGTTTTTCCCTTCCCTTTCATTTTCTGGAATGTCTCCATGTTTTATTGTATTTACCACGTTCTTAAACATGTGTAACTGAATCTGAATTGGTTGAGGGTGATTTCAAAGCCCCTGATATGGTTTTTGTAAGTTGATTGTGCAAGAAGTTGTTATCCAATTCTCTAATTGAAGTTGCTTGTATTTTCCCATATCTAATGCTTATGATTACTTGCTGATTGTATTTGGAATGGCCAACTGAAATAATCTGGTTGTTGTCTATTGCTAGAGTAGAAATCTTGATCCGTAATTGTCTTGAATTTCTAATCCTTAGTAGCAAAAATGAGATCAGAGATTGCAATTGGAGAATACAACCTAAGTTAAATAATCCGAGCTTGTGTGTTTATTGCCTATATCAACCTATCTTTCTTATCGTAATGCATCTATTGAATTAAATTTAGAGAGCTTGTTCTAGGTTGTTTAATGGATAGAGATTAAATAAAGAGCCTGTTTTATTTAACAACAAAGTAAGGAAGATTGGGATAACAGAGCTTGTTGTTATCTACGGTTGATAATTTCAATGGTGTAATTGGATGATAATTCTACAATTAATTCGCAAATCCACATCTTGTGGTGGAGAATGATCCCTTAACCAGATTTCTATCATTGATTAATTCCCATTTCAATTAAGTTTGCATTGTGTTATTCATTAATTACCGTCGTATTCAGTTTTTTATCTAGTTAATCAACCAACAAAACCCCCCATTTAGTTAACTGTTGCTGGAAATAACAAATTCAATTAGAATCAATCCTCGGGGGAACGATATCTTACTTATCACTTTATTACTTGTGCGACTAGTATACTTGCTAGTTTCGAAAGCATCAAGTTTTTGGCTCCGTTGCCGGGGATTGATTTTCTAATCGATTTGTTATTTTGTTTTCATTGTTGATTCATATTTTCTTTGTTTTTCTTTTCTGATTGTTTGTGTTTAGACAACATGGCAGTAAACTTCTATCAATTCAGTAGCGGATTTGAGCCACAAGTACAATGGAGAGTAAAAGAGGTAAGCACTCCGAACATTGAACAACAACTTTCTGAGCTAACCTCTCTTGTGGAAAACATGGCTGTAGGAGATATGCAAAAATCTTATGAATGTGGGATATATTCTACGATGGAGAATCCAATCGACATGTATCCAACTTTACAAGAAGAATATATGGAACAAGCCAATGCCATGGGTGGATTTCTAGGACAAACGAGGTAATGGTATGATCCTTTCTCTAGCACTTACAATGCTGGATGGGAAGATCAACATAATTTCAGTTACTGGAATCATCAACCAATCACTCCAAATGTGATACCAAATCGGCCACAAGGTTTCAATCAACCTAGAGTGCAGCAACCTTTTCAAATGCAACCACCACCAATGCCACATCCAGCATCGCAACCAGCTTCACAAAACTCAGGTATGTCTCTCCAGGACATTGTTAGACTTATTGGAGGGTCCCATTGGCGTGCATCCAGTAGGAATTGAACCTACGAATTCGCCAATTATGAGTTGGGCGCTTTAACCATTCAGCCATGGATGCTTAGCGGGGATCCTCGTACATGGTGAATAACCAAATTCCAATTGAAATGAAATCTTTAGGATAAATCAATGCAATTTAGGAGGAAACTGGGGCAAGTATTCAAAACCTGGCAAATCAAATGGGACAATTGGCCACTAGCATGAGCAAATTCGAGGGCCAAGGCTCAGAAGAATTATCTTGTCAAACAGTGATCAATCCAAGAGAGAATTCTTGTGCAATAACTTTGCAAAATGAAGAGCAATTAGATGTCTTGCCAAAGAAATCACAAACTGATGAAGGAGATGACACCACTTCCACCATGAACAAAACACTGACTTCTCAGGTAAATCCTATAACTCCCATTCCTTCATATGTTTCTCCTCCACTTTTTCCTAGTAGATTTGCAAAATCGAAGAAGGAGGAACACGAACAAGAAATCCTGGAAACTTCTCACAAAATCGAGGTAAATATACCACTTCTGGATGATATCGAGCAAGTACCTCATTATACAAAATGTCTCAAGGAGTTATGCACCAGCAAAAGAAAGTTAAAAAGAAATGAGAAAGTAAGTGTGGGGGAAGATGTTTCAGCTGTATTGCAAAGGAAAATTCCTCCAAAGTGCAAAGATCTAGGTACGTTCACCATGCCATGCACCATTGCTAAACCATGTTTGAAAGAGTTATGTTAGATTTAGAAGCATCTATTAACATCATGCCATATTCTATTTATGCTTCTTTAAATCTTGGACCTTTTGCGGAAATTGGTATTACCATTCAAATTGCTGATCGTTTTAATGCATATACCAAAAGAGTTGTGGAAGATGTGCTTGTGCAGATGAATCAATTGCTTTTCCCAGTAGACTTTTATGTTCTTGAAATAGACGATGAGACATCTCCTAATCCAACACCGATTCTTATGGGGAGACCATTCTCGAAAACTGTTAGAACCAAGATTGATGTTCGTGATGACACTCTCATCATAGAGTTTGATGGCAAGGTAATATGTTTCAATATTTTTGAGGCAATGAGGTACTCTAATGACTTACATTCTGTTTTTGCAGTTGACGTTATTGATTATTTGCCACAACAATGTTTTGGGTTAACTCGCAAGAATGGAGTGGATGTTGCCATTAGTGAACACATAAGGATAGAAAGTTTCAAAGAACCAAGAAAGCTGATACAAGTGTCTAAAGAAGTGGAGGAAGCTGTGACAAGCTTGGATGAGACTATAGCTATCAACACAAATAGGTATGATGTTTCGTACATTGAATTGCCTTTATCTAATGAGAAACTTCTTCCTTTTGTGATGAAAGCCAATACCTTGGAGCTTAAGTCACTTTCAGATCATTTGAATAATAGATTCTCGGGTGAGAATGATACTTTGCGAGTTACAATGGAAATGGGCCTTGCACGAATACAAGAAGAGAAACTCGTCCAAATACTTACAGACCATAAAACAGCTATTGGGTGGACGATTGCTAACATCCAAGGCCCAGCCATATGCATGCACCAATTCTTGTTGGAAAAAGGATCCAAGACCACTAGAGAAGCACAGTGGAGATTGGACCCTGCCATGATGGAACCAACGTCGGGCTGAGGACGTTAAACCAAGCGCTTATTGGGAGGCAACCCAATGTTTTTGAAAAATAAATAAAAGAAAAGAAAAGAAAAATAAAATAAGGTAATAATGATCATTTTTGTGTCTCGAGGAGATTCCTTTCGTAGGCCATCAAATTGATCAGGTTTTATCTCTCTTTGCCATCTGTCTTATTTGTTTTTATATTTTTTACTTGTTTTTGACTTTTGTTGCTATCGTGTTGTTATCTCTTTTATGTGTCTTTAGTTTCGTTTCTGCTCTTTTCTTTTCCTTTGTTTTGTTTAATTTGATTATTCCGTACTTCGAATTCATTTGTGCAACAGATTGAGGAAACATCCAAACGGGAGCTGAAGTCATTGCTCGAAGGTTTGAAACGTGCATATTTGGGAGAAGAACAAACTCAATCGCATTATCGGTAATATCTCTCCTTTTCTTCTCTTCAATGGATGCTGATATCTTTCTATCGAACCTTCGTAAATATTTTCCTTCACGTCCTCAAAATGCTGTGTTTAAAATTTATAAAGTACGGATGACTAGACTTTGGGCGTTGATGCTCCTAAATGTGCCTGCTGATATCCGATGGTTTATCGAAGCCAAGGTGAGATTGTCCGGTGAGCCGGACATTAATCTCGCAAAATACATGCCTGGTCTAGGAAAGAGCTACTAAGCCAAGAGGCGAAGAGCGAAAAGGTTACAAGTATGTTATAAATGTGCTAGATGGAATTGTAACCAGACTTGTCGGTCATTAGGTTTTATGTCCAGGAATAGAGAAGATAAACTTTCGTTTATTAAGAATGGTCTGAGTAATGAGTCTCTGGATAATGTCTTATTAACTCTTGAGTCACATTCTTGTGGACTTGTTC
>SNVD02007226.1:0-28085 GCA_013180625.2 Boswellia sacra | reverse complement strand
TTGAAGCATATGTATGGTGTTGAACATATGAGTATATTGAACTTGTCCGATTTCGGCACTAGTTTGTTGACAATGTCACTTGTTCAATATTAATTTTGCATCAACAGAATATGAAATTCAGAATGATGCAGTATAATTCATAGATACATCAACAGAGAAAGACGACTGATGCTTAGCGGTATGGTCAATAATGCTGCTTCTTTCATGTGCACATTTGATTTTCTTTGTTACTAGCATAAAACTATTCTCTTATGTCCTAATTTTCTGTTTTACATCAAACTATGCATTGAATCTTTTCTATAGCTGTTGGCTTGGTTTTTGTTGTTTCACCATTACTATTATTCTTTGGATTTAGCTTGTAACCTGCCTAACTTGGCTAGGTGTTAGTTGAATATGTTTTGTGTTATGCTAATGCTGTTGGGTCCTCGCTCTCTTATTTGCTGTCTTTCACCTATTTTTTGTCTGTCTGAAAGTTGATTCACCTTGCATAGTGCTATGGAATGTGTTTTTGTCTGTTGAGTTTTATGTACTTTTTCAAAACAAAAAAAATATATAATACGTGTCAGGATGAGACCATCCTGACACGTATTATATATTTTTTAAAGATTTGTGTCGGCCAAAAACCGACACATAAAGGTTTACAAAAAAAGGGAATATGTGTCACTTAGGGAACGAAATATGTGTCGGCCAGATAATGACACGTATAAGATTTTTTTAAAAATACGTGTCAGCTAAAAACCGACACATATATGTCCACCAAAAAACGGAATATGTGTCACTTAGTGAACAAAATATGTGTCGGCCATCGAATGACACGTATAAAATTTTTTTAGATTTTAGTGTCGGCCAATAACCGACACATAATTAATAGAATATGTGTCACTTAGTGAAGATTTATGTGTCGTTCAGTGTATGACACATATGATTCAGGAGTCATATGTGTCGGTCACGGAATGACACTGGTATGTCGTTTCCTGACCGACACAAAATATGTGTCGCTTAATTACTGACACATATTTGATAAAATCCGTTACTAAGTGATACATATTTGTGAATACATGTCTGTTTTTGAACGACACATATTCTTGTGTTGGTTTGACCAAGTGACACGTATAGAATACGTGTCAGGGCCATACGTGTCGCACAAAAACCGACATGTATTTTGATATGTGTCAGTTTTCGGCCGACACAAAAACTCTTTTTTGTTGTAGTGGGTATGCTTCTCATGTTTGGGTTCTAAAACTATTTGACAACATCAACTTCGTGAGTGGCAGTGTATTTAGTGGCTGGCTCCCCCAATATATTTTCATTATGGCACTTCCTCAATGGAGTAGTCAATGAGTCATCAAAAACCTGTAATCAATAACATAACATGAGATGCTAAATTTTTTTTCTAGATACAAAAGACATAAGAAAGTAAAAGTATTACTGACTGGAAAAGGAGAACTGTATTGCTATCCTGAATCTCCGTATCCAACTTGTAGAAACGAAAGGATTTGATTAATCGAGTTCTCTATCCGATCAAGTCTTTTGGTGATGTCATCCTCCCTATTATGTTCTACGATTTGAAGATAGCCTATTGCACCCTCTATGTGGACAATCTTCTCATTCTGTAAAACGATAATGACAAGGGTGAAGTATAAATGTTCTGTGAAATAGTAAAACATTAAGGTTAAAAAGCAAATTAAGGAATGCTAAATATTACCATGCGATCCAATCGTTCCTTAATACTTGAGTGCATATCCGGTCCATGATGAACGGTATCCCCTCCACGAGGTGAAGTGGTAGGTGTATTGTCATTTTGTTTATGAGGCGACATGGCGCTATCTCCTACCGTATGCTGATCTTTTGCCTCCTCATCTGAATCGTGTTTAAGTGTAAACCTCGTTTTTGTAATCTTTAGTTTTTTGCAATGCAAAAATGTGAAAGTGTATGGTGTGGTGGACTCACCTGGTTGTGTGGGGGAATGAGTTTCAGATTCAACCTATGAAATGTACATAAATCGAAAGGTTATCAAATGTATTATACAGCTTACTTGAAATACAAACATATTTATTTTATAGGTCCATACCTGACTTGGACGGAAAATGATCTCTTGCACTTCCTTGTTGGTGTGGTAACTTCTCGTAATCCACTTAAGAATGAATGCACACTCTTTTTCCACCTTAATTGCTAGTCTAGGATTACATTGGTCAAATGTCTCATAAACCCATACTTATTAAATAGAAAGAAGATGTCATTAGGCTATAAGATATTAAAGAAAGGACAACAAAAGGGAAAATGATACAACACATTTACCTTAAATGCATATGGAAAACCATGTAAGTTATAATGCTCTTTGTGTGTGCTCTTCTTGAATTTCTTTGCATTCCACTTGCTAAGTCGATCCTGAATGTTCTTTCTCATGCTGTTTAATGTCATATCAAAGCATTTTTGGCCCCAAGGATTTGCATTGAACACATTGATATCATCAAGCAAATGAATATGTTCTATCTTAATTTTAGTTGTTGGTTCTTTACCCAACAATGCACACTCCAAGAAATACAACATTGCTAATTTCACTCTTAGCATGTCACCGTTATCATGACTTTGTAGGAATGCCGTTTCTAGTTCCTCATGGTTGAACCTAACTCTTCCACCAAGTAGACCATGACACAAGCTTTGCTTTTTAGGGACTATCTTCTGCAGATCATAACTTGAAAAATTATCGAACCGTAAGCCCGTAATCAATGCAAACTTTCTGGATGAAAATGTAACCTTCTTTCCATCAACAAGAAAGGTCATACCATCATCGTCACTGTTCACTTCCCTTAAAAGCATGTTGTGGCTAATGCATAATGAAAATTGTATTTGTTGCATGTCCAGAAAGTGGCCGAAGCATGAATCCTTAAACAATTTCATTTGAGTCTTTGAAAGAGTTTCCCGAATGTTGTGTAAAACCTCATTGATATTTGACCTACAGGTTATCTTTGTAAGAAAAAAATCTATGTCCCTGATTTTGGGCTGCAAGGATGATACCATTTCGTTAATATTGAGTACTGTAATAAGATCAAAGGATAACTATGTATAAGTATTTTGAAAATAGAGGGTGTTCCAACCTACCTCATCAACAATTGTTTCTTCGTGTGGCCTTTCATCGTCTATCGGTATCCTTTCTTTTTGTGTCTTTCGTTTCTCCCTTGATACCTTGCTTTCTTTTCCTTTCTTTGTTCCCCGCGCAGTGGATACCTTGTTTTTCCTTGTTTTAACCATCTCTAAAACAACCCTTCATATGTAACAATGTATATCAATAATCTATCCAATGCATAAACATATCTCTTTTTCTAAAAATGATCATGGCAATAAAGTAAACAAAAACAAACAGAGGGAATTATTTACCTGCAACAAGCAAGTAGAAATCTGGATGAAACCCTGCACAAAAGGATCAACCTTCCAAAGGGTAAATTCCTCTAACAATCCCTGTATCACAGAGGCAACACATAAGATTTTAAGTAATTATTAAAAAATAAAATTTACAGATATATAATTTTTTCAAAGTTCAGACACTTCAAAAAAAATAATAAAACAGTTAAACATCATGGCAATCAAATTTATTAAGTTGTGCATTTTAAGTGCGTGCAAGGTGAAAAGTGGATGGACAAGTATGAAAGTGGAGCATGTAGGCAATCTTAAGAAGCATGAGTTTTAGTTCTAAAACTCTAATGAAAGGAGGCGTGAAAGTGCTGACCAGGTGACATTCATGACTCTCTAATTAAACTAGCATGAAAAAAACTAGTTCTAACTTTACGACGCGTGTGAAGAGTTGTATCTAGTCAATTCTCTCCTACTACTACCAAACTCTATGTTGTATGTATACATCTCTTAAATATTTAGACGCTAGCTGCTCTCCAACCTTAGTTGGCCCATTTTCGAATTGCTCCCTCATGAATTAACACCACTCGAGCAACCAAACCAATTGAGAAAAGGTAACCACTGACATGGTCTGAAGTAGATTATTTATTTATTATGAGGAAGATTTCCCATATACTATAGCAAGGCACAAGCAAAAACTAGTTTCATTAGAAGATGCTTTTTAAACATAACTTAAAAAGATGGCTACGGTGCCAAAAATGCTATATGGTACAACTATTGGCAATCAAGAAGCATGTTTAAGAAACAAAAACAATTCTTCTACGTAATCCTATCACAATTATATATACATTGTGCTGGTCAAGTAAAAAAAAATCGAATATAGATAACTATATGCACGCAACTAAGGCAAGCCAAAAGCAACACTATCTAATGGCAGGTTAAGGAAATATCAACCAAGATGCCATGCACTAGTTCAGAGACAATAAGAAAATACATGACTATCAAGAGTAAATTCTGTATCGATATGGCTCTATACAGAATTAGAAATTCGTGATTGCCTTGCTCTGTTTAGCTACATTCATCTTTTGCATGGAAGAGTGTAATTGTTACCAAGCATAAAATTTACTTAAAAATGCAATCGAATTATTAGATGTAACAAAGCTTTTCTTTTCGAACATTGTAGAAACTAGCTCCAACATTTTATTGTGTACTGCATGAATGTTGTGTTTGTGTTTCATTGATAATTTTGTGTTTACATCCAAATCTCTTTTGTTTGATATAGTAGCAATGATTAATCATCAGTGTACATCTCCAATAAAAGACACTTTTCCATATTAATTTGCTTCCCTGCATGCTCCTAGTTGTATCAAATTACCTTGGACAACTATATCAAACTACTAACTACATGCTTCGAACAAAATCTTATTGATATTCATATATTAGGATTTAGTTATTTCAATTCACAATCATTTCAATACAAAAATTTGTGGCCAAATCAATGATCTGATGAAAAAATTGTCTCTTCACTTCACTGTTTTTGTTAATCATATGCAAATCTTGGGACAATATAGCTAAATTTTGTTACAATAACCCTATGATCATGTGAAACACTGTCATTCTTTCACTGTTTTTGTTAATCATATGCAAATCTTGGGACAATCATTGTCATTCTTGAAATAAAAATTCTACAATTCTAATAACATATATTTACACAGTCACCTATTGAAATAAAAATGCAGCATTTTCGGAAGAGCATAGTCATATACCAGTCAAAATTTTTTGGCAACCAGAGCGGCGGAGTCGAGATTGGAAGCAGCCACACCTAAAGCGACTTTGACGCGAGCAACGTTGGAGGCACGGTCTGACGCGATGATGTCCACAGCCAGCAACACACGAGTAGCGATGATGGTGACCACAGCACAGCAAGGAGCAAAGATGCGACAGACGTGACCACAGCGACGAAGCAAGGCAACGAAGGCTACCACAGCGGTGAAGCGAGGCAAGGGATGTGACCACAACGACCAAGTCAGGCAAGAAGTTTACCACCAAAGTGATTGAGCGACGTGATCGTGATGGCAGCACAGCAGCAGAGCAAGGTAGGGTGAGGCGATCAGGATGCGAGGACAGTGGTGGACAGAGGCCAGCTAAGTGACGAAGCAAGGCAAGCCCATCGGCACGGTGACAGATCGACAGAGGTGAGTTCGTTAGGGTATTGGTATTGGCACATACGTTTGCACGGATAGAGGTGGGAGTCGTGATTCTTTTGTTGTTATTTTTCTAATTCTTATGGGTATTTTGGTACATTCTTTTCCTAAAAGGGGTCAATAATAGTTATATTTCAAAAGGGAGTCACGTTTACACAAACGATGGGAGAAGGGGTCATTCGCCGAAAATTGGGCTTATGGCTTAAAGGTTAGATGATCCTGCTCAATAAGGTAGTACTTCTATGTTAAGATAATGGTATTCGAAGCTCATATTTTTACAATTTGCATTTGGATTGTTTGATAGATAAATATATGTATTGAAGACAACATTACCTTCTGTGATCCTGCAATTTCCAGGTTACCAAAGAAGCTCTAAGAATGTCAAATCCCGTCTTGTGGTTTCCCCGCCGTGCACTTGAATGACTGCACTGTTAATGGCAAGTGTTTCCAGATAAACGGTCCTCCTTATCTTATTATGTGAAATCAAAGGATCCTTTTTTTTACAATTGTTTGATATGAGTTTCTAAAAAACAATTTCATGAAGTAAATTTAAAATAAAAATTAAGAAAGCTGGCAATCAAATTGCTTTTCTTCAGAATAGAACCTGATCGACTTATATTGTGTTCAACTTTCTTCTAATGTAAATGCCTTTTGCTTCTTGTCTGTGCGGAAATTTCAGGTGTTAAAACAAAATAAAAAAAATGATGGAATGTTAATGCTGATGCAACTTATATACACTTCGACCCAACGTTGTACAAGGACCCTGAGCAGTTAAATCCTTCAAGGTTCGATGTAACATGCTTTTTTTTTTTGGGTCAATTTTAACGTATCGGATTCACCATAGATGAATGATTTTAGGTAGTAATATCTCCATAATTATTATCTCCAGGAAATGCAAAAACCCAGCTTCATACCTTTTGGATCCAGACCAAGAACATGCTTGGGGATGAATATGGCAAAACTGTCATTATTGATCTTTTACCATCGGCTAGACTAGTGGTTATGAGTGAGTTTCCACAATGCCAAAATTATTTGTACATTTACAAATACATAATTTATGATACTATACTATTGGTATCTCATCTTGCTTCCCATTTGAGTAGGTGGACGGTTGATGATCCAGATCCTAGCCTAGAAAAGAACCTTCATGCATATTCCTTGATTGGGGAGTGGCTGCTCCGTAACCTTAAAACGCCTCAACAGCAAGTAAGACAAGCATGGATGACTTCAGACTCAAGTGAGTGTGAACCAGAATGCTTGGAAGCCATATTTAAGAAATATATATATATCGGAAGTCCTGCTGCTGCCTAGGTAATGAAACGTTTAATGGATTTATAGTTCATAATTTCCTTTTAATTAAGGTTTAAGAAGATGTAAAATATGAGTGCTGATGGATATCTTTTATGCTCCCTTTAAATCCATATATTATAAGTTATGATGAAACGAATATCAGGAATATCGTGATGACCGTGCAATTTTGATAAGCTAAAAATGTTTTTAAGTTAATTGGACCAAGTGATACTTTTAGCAGCAAAAATTTTGTTTTCTACAAGTACCAGAGTGGACAAAATGTTGTAAGTAAATTGAATATAAAACAATTATTAGAAGATTCAAATAATTTCCAGAAAATGGTTGAATCGCTGTTTAGAGTTCACACACTTTAAAGAGGTAGTCTAAAAGATTTAATGTTAGCCACACCTAGAAAGGTAGCATGTGAAATATGATAATGCATCGAGGTCCGTATGTGAGGGCAAGTCCATGTTGATGTTACCGTTATTTGTATAAAATAATGACATGATGACATGTAGAGGCTCCATGTGTGAAGGTGCCATTTATATCACTTGAAAGGGTGTCTGTAAAAGACAGATTAGATACTACATGTAACTACACGTAACAACTAGTTAGTTAATTGCAGTTCTATCTGGTTACTTGTCTTGGAGAAATAATTTGTTAATTGTCTCTCTTGGAGTTTATAAATAACCGAAGTTTGGCATATACAACTTCATTTTTCATTTTTCTCACCCACAATGGGTTGGTTCAAGTGGTGAAGCGGGCCAGGATGGAGTTGGTACAGCACCAATGGTGAAGTCCTGGGTTCGAGTCTCCACAATGGCCTCCTCCATGATTTAAGTGGGAGACCATGACAGTGGGTTGTGGTTGCGCTAGTCTCCTCCGAGGATTAGTCGTGGTGCGCGTAAGCTGGCCCGGACAACTCGGTTACAAAAAAAAAAAAAAACTTCATTTTTCTCGTAGAGCTCTTAGATAATATATAGAGTGCATAAAAGTCCATGTGTGTACCCACTACACTAGCCTAATGGCCGAAAGTGTTATGATCAATTACCATATCCAATAATGGTATTAGAGCAATCCCAGGTTACTTCATGCAGGGAAATTAATGCAAGAGAAAAATCCAAGAATTCGAACAATTCATGTCCCACTAATGTGAATTGTGTTGAAAATCTGTCAAGAAGTATATAGGGTGCCGGAGAATTTAAAATCTAAACTATTAAAACCTATCACGAAGTATACTCTTGGTTTGAATCCTTTAGCAAACTAGATTAATCAAAATTCAGAATCAAATTTCAATTTTTATGATAAAGGAAAGTGTGTTGATATTGGAGAAGGCATTGGTGATAATCTAGAAAAGGAGAAAAACTAGTGTTTCCCCAAAAAGGTTTTAAAATTTAAATTTCCAGAGGTCTGGGGGTGTTTTAAAAGAAGAGAAAATGTTGGAAAAGTTCAGGCCAGGGTGATTTTAAACAAGGAAAAGTGTCAATCATGTCATCCAAGGTGCCTGTGAAAATTCATGCTCTAGACAGCTTTGTATTTTAAAAGCACCTGTGAAATTACCTGCCAAATGTCTAGCCGTTTTCTCCTTCAATAAGCATGTGTTTACTAGAGGTGACAATTTGGGTCATGACACACGAATAAGATACACGATTAATAAATGAATCGGATTCGTGTTGAAGGTATTTAACATGCCAACCCATTTAATGACACGAATAGTTAAACATATTTTGTCTATCATTAACATATAAGCTCATTTAATGATATAAATTGTTACCTACTTACAATATATATATTATAAAACTGAAAATTTTATATTATAAAGTAAATTGATTTATAAAATAATAAATTATGATGATTTTAACAATATTTTAGACTAACAATGGTTTATATTCTAAAAATAATTTTAATTAATATAAATATATAGAATATAATATATTCTTCATAACTAGATTAAACAATTAAGTAAATTATATAAATTAAATATGACATGATTATAACACATGGATAACACATTTAATAACCGTGTCTAATTCGTGTTTCATATCTTAACACGAATAATTAAATGGGTCGACACGAATAACACGAATTGCTACCCCTAATATTTATCATGCGCTTGCCTATCCATGATCCACGTTTTGGTAGACTTGACCCGGTATGTGACCCTAGCTTTGACCCATTTCGTACAATAGTTGACCGCATCGATTATGTTACTCAGCAAACCGAATCGGCCCATTTGAACCAATTTGAGTTGTGCCCGATTCAGCTGAACCCTTATTCGATTTTAAATCAATTAATCAAGACTTAAAAATAAGTCCGATGTTATAAAAAAAATATAAGGTCCTAATAGGTATTTCGGCTCACAAAATTGATATGTGATCTCAAGCTTTTCCTTTAGATAGCCAAGATTCACCAATTCATGGTTCAAGTACCAAGCCTAGTGAAATCAAATCAAGTGCATATTTTGGGGCATAAATTCCAGCAGTTTTTGTTCCAAAGCGTTTTTGGCTTCTAACACAGTAAAAATATTAAATTAATTTACTATCTTAAATTTGGCATTTAATCAACTGAGTGCGAAAAGATTTTGTGTGTGGTGTGAGGCCTTTGCTATCATTGAGGGATACAACTCATTACGATTAAAGACACTTTTCAAGCACCTACGAGATAAGATAATATTGGGAAAACACCCTGTCATCTATTTCTCTCAATCTAACTAGGTTTCTTTTTTGAAGTTCTTTTATTCTTCCTTCTAGAAATAGAATACTTTTAATGAAATATTTGTTTTTTTTGTGACTTTTTGAAAAGTTTTGTTCTTGTTCTTTCTTTTAAAAGTTTAAAACGCGTAGTTCAAATTTATGTTTTGAATTCTTCAAAAATTGGTTCAAAAAACGAATGTTGTTTTGGCGATGGACCATAAGATCTAGAATATGAAATTCTTTGTAATCCAAGGTCGCCTTACCATCAAACTTTTTAAACAACTACTAACACCGTTTGATATTGCCCAATCAATTGTAAGTCTAATAGTTAGGTTTATCGTAAAATATATAAATTGTTTTGTAAAACACATTTTGGTGGACACATTACATCTATTATATCAATTATTTGGCGTTGATATTACTATTAGTATTTGTTGATTGTGGATTGTTACCTTCTTCTTGTTGTTGGTTGTGTTGAACTTTTTTTCTTTTTTTGGGAGATTGGTTATGTTGGAAATTGGATTATTTGTGATTCCTATCGTACTATGTTTGGAATTTTAAATCACGATAAGAAAAATCCAAAACGAAAATATCCAAGTCGAATGACTTAATAATTTGAACTTTTTGTACTTAGAAGCGAAGGATTATCTCATATCTCTTAACACATGATGAACAAACTTTATACAACTTGAAGAAGCAAAAGTATACAAATGATGAAACACAAAAGGCAAAATGGGAAGATGAAAACAAATTAGCGGAAGCCACTCGGTCAAATGCAAGATGATTTTCTTCATCTTTATGACGGCATCAACATTATCAAGAAGATCATAAATCTTTCGAAAGATACTATGGTCCCCAATGAAAGATACTATGGTCCCCAATTGGAGACTTAGGGTCCGTTTGTTTTTTTCAATTTTCACTTAAGTCTGAATGGAATCAAATTTAAATGATTAAATTTTTTGTTTGTTTTTCAATTCAACACTTTTTTTAAGTGGCATACCACTAAATTTAAAAAGTAAAAATTAGTCACTTTTTTATTTACCAAATGTCTGAAAATATTGAAATACCCGAATTATCCCCATATATATAAAAATTATTTTCATAACAATTTATGCACTTCCGTTCGCTTCCGTTCGCCTAGCTTAACTGCTTATAACTGCCAATCCATATTGCCTTCTGATTATACTCTCTCTCCAAATTTGAACCAAGTGCCTTGTACTTCCCTTCTTCGTATATATGTTTATAATTTATAAATATAATAAATTGTGTATAGTAAATTGTTAATAATAATTAAATGAGAGAGAGTTTTCAATCAAAAAATTATTTTAATATAATAATTTAAAAAAATTAATAAACACATTATTAGATACTACAAATAGCCATCTAGCCTATGATATTCACTACAGTATATTTAATTTAATTTAAAAATCTTTATCTCATATATATATATATAGAGTTTAACTCAATATTAATCATATAAATTTAATTTATTAAGGTTTGTATTAATTTTATTATCTTTTACTATTTAATTTTTATATATATAGGGCATGTTTGGTGCGCGACACTGTATAGTACTATTTTACTGTATTGTATTAAATAGTGTATTACATGTGTTTGGTGCTAATTTAGCATAGTATTAATTAATATAAAGTACAACTTTTAAATGCATCAACGTTGTATTAAATTATGTGGAGTTAATCCATGACATTAGCATTATATTGTATAGCACTAATAAAAAATGTCAAAATTATTCCTATAAAATTCTATATATCCAACAATACCCTCTAATTTTTAAAATTTTTAAAATAAATAAAGATGTATTTAAGAGATAAATTATAAAATCAAATTTATTTTAAAATTTATTTTCTAAAAATAAATAAGTGATGAAGGGAGTCACTGCCCCCATTGGGTGACACCAGAGATTCACTGCCTCCATTTGACCAATTGGCACCTAGCATGTCACCATAAACTCAAATTGTCTAATAGATCCAGTGGGCATTGGACCCCAAGTAATTTTTTTAATAATTAGCAACTATTCGATAAATTATGAAATAACTAATTTTATAAATAAACTAAAAATATATTTATACTTTGTCTATCTTTTTTGAAAAGAAAAAATCTTTTTTTTTTTGTACAAATCAATACAATACATGAGCATACCAAACACTATATAATTTTGACATAACATTATTTTTAGTACTATACAATACAATACTATATAATACAATATTATACTATACTATACAATGTCGCGTACCAAATATATCCATAATACACAAGTTTTACCTCTTTAATGACAGGGTAAATATGTCCATTTTAAATCATAATATTCTCTTACCACTTTTTTTAAGTAGTATGGAAAAGGAAAAACAAACATATTAATTAAGTTATTAGTGTTAAGTGCTAAAAAGTGATAAGTGGCAAAAAGTACTAAAAATTGTTGAGTGAAAAATCAAACACCCCCTTAGATATGTTATTGCTCATGGAGCAATATTGTAGTGGGACATATATGCTAGGAAATGATAGATATATAGTAGATCATATTTTGAAATTAGAACTAATTATAAAGGATCTATCAATATTGGTCATCCAATTGCATATATAAAAAATATATAGTGATCACCTCATAACATATGGTATATACATCCCCAACATGTATTTTGTTGCAGGATGTCTTTTAACAAATAATTAAAGAAACAATAAGTCAGCAATGAAGGCATCCAAATTGGTCAATTCTGAGAAGCTAGTCTACATCATCATGATCATTTTTATAAAACTTGAAACGTAATCTTAATTTTAGTATACTTTTGCACGTGCAAATGATGATTATGACTGTGAATCCCCATTTTATCATCTGTCAAGTATTAATGGATCTACATTATCCACATTTACCAAAAGATGCTCCTCATTATTTTATTCAAGAATCAATTTTTCTTTGCAAGAATTTTTTCTCATTATTAGAAAATCGTCTTGTAGCTAGCGATATGCAAAATATCTGATTACAATCCAAATTTGCCTTCAAAGAAGACAGAGGTAGACAAAGCTAACATCAATCAACATGGATGGAGAGGAGAGACTCTTTCACATGACAGGAGGAACTGGTCCGACTAGCTATGCGAATAATTCCTTCTTGCAGGTTTACCTTCTTTCTCCTTCTCTCCCATTGTTTTTTTTTTTTTTTTTTTGTCCTATTCCATTTTGATCTGTGCTTGCCTGCTACGTGCCCTTCTCTCAAATGTAGAGGTTTATGTTCGGTGGCATATATATTTTTAATATTTTCTGTTAACAGAAGAAGGTATCTGATATGGTGAAACACATAACACTGGAAGCATTACAGCAACTTTGCCTTGAAATAAATACAGATGCTCTAGGCATTGCTGATTTGGGTTGTTCTTGCGGAACCAATACATTATCAATCATCAAAGATATGGTTCAAACTGTTGAAGGGACCTGTTGTAAAATGCTGCGTCCACCACCAGAGTTCCACATTTATCTAAATGATCTTCCAACAAATGACTTTAACTCAGTCTTTATGGCCTTGCCAGACTTTTATAGGGAGCGTAGGAAAGAAAGAAGTGATGGATCCTCTTCTATTTATATTGGAGGTTACCCTGGTACATTTTATGGAAGACTCTTTCCCAACAACTCCTTGCACTTTGTCTATTCATCTCATGGTGTGCATTGGCTATCAAAGGTGGGATTCTTCAATCTACATTATCTCTATGCGCATGCAAGCTGTTGATTGCCTAATGTACCATAAATATATATCCCAATATTGAAATCAATTTGGATAATCATGTTAAATAGCTTTAAATTTTACTTCACAGTCAACAATTTTTTGCCATCAATACAAGCAAGGGTCCAGTACATCAATTATGCATGCACATTCAAACAATCAGCTAGAGTTTATTAAATTTTTGTCAATTGCATGTCATCTCAATGTGCAGGTTCCCCCAGTTATTTACAATGAGCAGGGCGAGTCAGTGAACAAAGGCAACATTTACATCTCCGAATCTAGCCCTCCTGTTGTGTCACAAGCCTACTTCAAGCAATTCCAAGATGATTTCTCCTTGTTCCTTGGATCAAGATCCGAAGAACTATTCGTTGGAGGTCGAATGGTGCTGATCATGTTAGGTAGAGTAGGTCCAGGTCATGTTGATAGGGACAATTCATTCTACTGGGAACTTCTCTCGCGATCACTAACCATCTTGGTTTCTCAGGTAAAAATATTTTCAACCATCATGTGACTCAAGTACGTACATTTATTTGGACTACTCGTCTTTGCGCATGTCATGTCATTTTGTGTATTTTTATCTTTTTGTAGGGAGAAATAAATAAAGAAAAGCTTGACTCTTACGATGCGCACTTTTATGCACCCACCAAAGATGAAATAGAAGAGGAAGTGAGGGGAGTAGGTTCTTTTGAAGTAGTAGATCAGATTGAGATGTTCCAAATTCAGAGAGAAGATCATAGTGAGAGTTATGACTCTAAGGTTGCAAGGACAGTAAGAGCTATTCAAGAATCAATAATGCGTCACCATTTTGGTCTAGAAGAGGAAAGCTTAAACTCTTTGTTTGAGAATTACGGTAGAATGGTGGATGAAGAAATGGCTAAAGAAGAGATTAAGCCCTCGATTTTCGTTATAGTTCTTAGAAAATTATAAACTAAGTTGGGTCTACTGTTTGATCAATATTACATAAATTCCTTAATTTACAATTTTGAGTTATTCATATTTAATGCTGTTTCTTGGATTTCAACTACATATCAGTAAGTGTGTTCAAACAAGGATAATTAATTTGTAGTAACTTGTTGAACTTTAAAGTCAAGTTTATTTTAAGTTTTAACTCAATCACAAAATCTCTATCTCATATAATTCGGCAAGATGAATATATGGAGTAGAAATAAGTGCATAATATTTGCATAGGGAAAAAAAACTAACAATAATGCTATAGTTAAAAAGTCTATATGCAAAGTTTGTTTACAAAGCTGTTGTAGCATCAAGTGAATGGAGGAATGAATTTACAAAGTTTATGTATAAAATTTGTTTACAAAGTTGATGTGGCATCATGTGAATAGAAGAATGAATATAAAAAGTCAACGTAATAAATACTGATGAATTATGTGGCACTTAATGAGTGATGTTACATCAACTTTGTATGTAAACTTTATAAGTATAGCATTACTCAAGGACTAATTATCGAGAACCATAAGGTTTGGGTTAAGGTATTTTGCCACTCCCATTGTTTGCCTAGTAATTATATATATCTCCAACCTAGACAGTTTACTTGTAAGTTAATAATAATAACTATGTGACAGTGTGAGAGTATTATATATATGAACACTTCTTTTTGGTCAATAATAAAATGCACAAAAAATTTATTTAAAATAATGAAACTAGAATAAAAGGAGCCGAAAACATATAGGAGAACGTCTTCCTCTCTCTCCTCTTCCACGTGATTATGAAGCAAAACTACCATTCTACCAAGATCTAGCACTTCATACCTGATTTGCACTTCCAATTATCATTAATCATCTCTATATGCTGAAAATCAATCGATCTCCAGTTTATAAGTAAAATTTATATTTGTTTTAGAAAATCTGACTCAACCAGAGGGCAATGGGGGAAAATGGAGAAGGATGGTGAAAATTGGAAGTTTAAGGAGTGTTTGTCAATATAGGTAGTATTGTTTTGCTTAATCAAGGTTCCGACAGTTTAACTACTCTGAACTTAAAGAGAAAACAAAGGTTAGAGGCGTCAGTGGTGTTGCCAACGATAATCATCTGATGCTCAGGTTAGATACTAAAATGTGAAGAGAAATATCTGGTCAACTAGGGAAAGACAAGAGAGAGAGATGGAGAGAGAGAGAGAGAGAGAGAGAGAGAGAGAGACAAGTGTAGAGCTTTTTGGGAGTTAGAGAGTTCAAACCTTGATTTGCAACAAAGGGCATACATATAGGAGATTTTACTTATAGGTGGCGAGATGCATAAGGCTTATTTCACACCATGCTTCATGCAAAAGAGTTTATGTCAACATCTCGAGCCATGGAAGGACCTAGAGGATAAGAAATTCCTTTAAAAGACACCCAAAGAAAAGCTTCTATGGAGCCTTATGCCTCCTATATTTTATTAATTTTTATGGAACTTGGGAGCTAATCATTAAACTCAAAGATATTTAGCTCTTTTTAAATATTTTTCTAGCATTGACGGCACTGACTCATCATCTAATTCATCCCTCCTCATTTTTGAACTACTAGAATGACTATGATCAGGATGACATTGACTTTCTAATGCTTTATCACTACGTCGACTAGAGTTATATGGTCCTTTCTTTCCATGACCACGATGCTTACTTGCACTTGTTACACCTACCAATGCACCATGTGGTTGAGTAGATGCTTCTTGATCATTTAGCAAGACCCTATCACCATCAACATGGAGAGCGTTTTTCACTTTTCTAGCAAGAGTTTGTGTTTAAGTTTGTGTTTGAGCACTTTGTTGGTTCATAAGCTTAGTTATTTTGGATAGCTACTGCCTCTTGTTGTCGTAACCTATTCTCCTTTGTTGCTCTTGACCCCTCTTGGCCATTATGGAGATCGTCGATGACGACATTCACCCTTGACAAGTTATTCATGGTGAAATATATCGCTTTTTGTAAGAAATTCCTATAGACGATGCCAACTATTGGTGCTAAAAATCGGTTGACCTCAACTCACCACTAAAATTTATATCTGTTGTGAAAAATCTAACTCAACTAGAAGACGGTTGGGGAAACTAGAGAAGGATAGTGAAAATTGGAAGCTTAAGGCCATGTATTTGTCAACATAGGTAGTATTGATTCAGTCAACTAAGGTTCCAGCAGTGTAACTAATTTGCATTGAAAGAGAAAACAAAGGTCAGAGGCACTAGAGTTGTTATCGACAATAATCCTCAAACATTCAACTCAGATATCGAAATTTAGAGAGAAATATCTGGTTAAATAGGGAGAGACGAGAGAGAGAGAGAGAACTGTAGAGTTTTTTTAGAGTTAATAAAGTTCAAATCTTGATTTGTAGCAAAGGGCCATATTTATAAAAGATTTTACTTATAGGTGGCAAGATGCATGGGGCTTGGTTGACACGATGCTACATGTAAAAGAGTTTGTGTCAGCACTGGAGCCATGGAAGCACCTAAAGGATAAGAAATTCCTTCGAGAGACACCTGGAGATAAGCTTCTATGGAGTCTTGTGCCTCCCATATTTTATTATCTTTTTATGAAACTTAGGAGGTAATCATTAAACTCGAAGATGTTAGCTCTTGTTAAATATTTTTTTGACATTGGCGGCACTGACTTGGGAACTTATGCCATGCAATATCTTTGGTGGTGAAATTGGGAGTCATGTCATTCGTCGACCAAACAGGGCGTTCGTTAAAGAATTATCTTGTCGACTAAAAAGTATCAATAATAAGGGCACTAACAAAGTCTTCATCAACCATATTAATAATGAAGGATTCATTATTCTAGGAGTCATTTTGCCGCATAGGATAAATGACACATTTATTCCAATTAAAATACAAGAAAAGTTATATCCTTTGATGATATGGCTTAGAAAATTAATCTCATTAGTTGTCCCAATTTTCAATCCAACAATCTCTTTTCTTTTCTATTTTCTTTTTCTTACTTATAAAAATATGCTTTGACCCAATTTGACCTTTGTTTATTGGGCAAGTTACATATTGGAGCACAACCATTGGGATGCTCATGATTGCTTTTCTCATTTTAAAAAGATTGATGAAGAGGTTGATGCTTTGAAAAATGAGATGGCAAAATTAAAGGAAGAAGTCGAGGCAACCAAGAAAATAGATGCTAACGAAATCAAGGTTTGAACTCTTTAACTTTCAAAAAAACTCTACGCTTCTCTCTCTCTCTCTCTCTCTCTATGTGTCTCTTCTCTCCTTAGTCAACCAGATATTTCTCTCCACATTTATATATCTGACTTGAGCATCGAAGGATTATCGCTAGCAACAACACTGGCATCTCTGACCTTTATTTTCTCTTTAAACGTAAATTGGTTACACCACTGGAATCTTAGTTGACCTTTTTCATTTTACTACCTATATTGACAAATACATGGCCTTAAGCTTCCAATTTTTAGCATCCTTTTTCATTTTCGCCCATCGCCCTCTAGTTGAGTCGGATTTTCCATAACAAATGTAAATTTTATTGGTGATTTGGAGGTTGACCGATTTTCAACATCAATACTTGACGTCGTATGTCGGAATGTCTTACAAAAAGCCATATATTTCACCATGAATAACCCACCAAAGGGGAATGTCATTATCAAGGATCTCTATAGTAGCCAAGAGAGGTCATAAGCAATGAAGGGGAAAAGGTTACGACAACAAGAGGTAGTAACTATACAAGAACAAATGAGGCTTATGAACCAACAAAGAGCTCAAATGCAAACTCAAATACAAACTCTTACTGCACAAGTGACAGATGCTCTCCATGTTAATGGTGATGGGGTCTTGGTAAATGATCAAGAAGCATTTAGTTAACCACAAGATGCACTAGTAGGTTTAGCAGATGCAAGTAAGCACTGTGGTCATGGAATAAAAGGACCACATAACGCTAGTCGACGTAGCAATAAAGCATTAGAAAATCAATCTCATTCCAATCATAGTCGTTCTGGTAGTTCAAAATGAGGAACAGGGATGAATTGGATGATGAAGACCTTAGGTATTCCTTTGACACACGTTGTAAAAATAAGAGGTGACATGAGGAGCAAGAAGTGGATAAAACTCAACAGGAGTTAAGTTTGATGCACGAAGCGTTGCGCACCTTGAAAGAAGCACATAGAGACACAAATTTGACGAAAGACATCATGGAGGAATTAGAATCTCATTTTGCTCCTACAATTGCAACCTTCATACTACCAAGGAAAATTTTCATACCCCAAATAGACATATACAACAGGCTGATCGACTCAGTAGAATATGTGAATTTATTCAAATAGAACATGGCACTTCAATGTGTTTCTGAGGATGCTATATGCAAACTCTTTCTTCTCACCTTAACTAGACAAGCCCAGCCCTAACTTGGTATAGATCACTAAAGCCAAGGTCCATAGGTTGTCTTGCTAACTTTTAAAAAAGTTCATTTCTCATTTTATTAGGGTTAGAGCCCCTAAAAAATCTAAGGCACACTTGTAAACTTTAAAACAAGGGAGAAATGATAGTTTGATGAGTTATTTTCTAAGATACCATGCTGAGGTGATGAAACTCAACGCTTTTAATGATCTTGTGGCCTTGGATGGTATGATTAGTGGGATTAGGTCGACAAGGCTATAGTTAGTAATATGAGATAATATACGAACTTCATATGCTATGATGTATAAGAAGGCTCAAACATATGTCCAAGCTAAGGAAGAGTTTGAGGTCACGAAAATCAGTCAACGAGGTGAGGGCATTCGTTCTGGAGAACAGAATAGAAAAGGAAATGACAATTAGGGACCTTCAATAATTGATCATCGTAGTCGACTAGGAGAAATACCAAATATTGTCAAGACGAATAAAATAGCAGAGATCCAATATCTCCAATATACTCCATTGAACGCCACTCGTGGTGAGATCTTTAATGCCATCAAAGACAAGAATTTAGTAACTTGTCCTAAGCCTTTGAAATCTAATCCTTGAAGGTGCAACAAGAAAAAGCATTATGATTTCCACAGTGATCATGGTCACACCACTTCTGAATGCTTCGAGTTAATGGAACAAATAGTGACTTTAATCCGTAATGGTTGCTTGATAGAATACATTGTACAGGATGAAGAAGCGGAAAGAACAGAAGAGGAAGGCATGCAAGGTCGATTGAAAAAAAGGATAACTACTATTGATACAATTGTTAGGGAATCTGTTATAAGGGGAAATTCAAATCGTGCCTTAAAGGCTTATACTAGAGAGGTTAGAAAGAGTGCGAAAACTCTAAAGGGTAGTGTTTCAACAAGGGCAATGAAACAACCTTGCATTTTTCATACTCCATAACTTTTTTATCAAAGAGGATGCCAAATGTGTACTTTTTCCTCATGATGATGCCTTAGTAGTAACAATGACAATTGCAAATCAAAGGGTACGACAAGTGTTGGTGGATACCAGGAGTTCTATAGATGTACTTTTCTTGAAAGCTTTTACTTCATCTATAGATCAGGCCTAACCCAATGAAACCTCCTTGAAAGGTTTTGTAAGAGATCACGTGACCCTCATTGGCTCAATCCAGTTACCAGTAACAACAAGAGATGGTCTCCATAAGAGAACCATCCGTGTGAATTTCTTAGTAGTGGATTTTTCTAGTTCCTATAATGTTATTCTTGGTCGACTAGCTCTAATCAACTTTAAGATTGTAGTCTCCATCTACCACTTGATAATAAAACTTCTACCAAGGGATTGCAGTTGTACAAGGTAATCAAAAGTTAATTAGCAAGGACATGCTATACCAGTGCTATGAAAGAGACACGTTGGAGAGACTCTCTCGATCTATAATCCAAATCCAAGGGATGATGGTTGTCAACCAGCTGAGGATGGTCTTCCAGTTGATAGTTCGGATCCTAATGGTGAAGCTGAGCAGGTTAAAAAGGTTCTACTGGTCAATAATCTAGATCCTAGAAATGATAGATTTGAGCAAAGAGGAACTCTAGATGAAAAGTTAGAATTCGTACCAATTGATAAGGATGACCAAAAGAAAACAATCAAGGTTGGTTCCTTACTTTCACAAGATATTCGTAATGGCTTAGAAAACTTCCTCAGAGAAAATTTGGATATGTTTACACATATGGATCTGACTTGAGGTAGTCCACATAGTATTGTTCATAAATTACAACTCAACCAACTTATAAACTTGTTAGCCAAGAAAGAAAAGCATATGGGTAGGAAAAATAAAATGCTATGAAAAAAGAGGTTGACGAGTTTCTAGATGCTAGCTTCATTGGAAAGGTTTTCTATCCGGAATGGCTAGCAAATGTATTACTGGTGAAGAAGTCTAATGATAAATGGAGGATGTGTGTAGACTTTAAAGATCTTAAGAAAGTGTGTCCGAAAGATAGCTTTCCTCTTCTGAGGATTGGCCAACTGGTCAACTGAACAACGAGACATGAACTCCTGAGCTTTAGGATACATTCTACAGATATAATCAAATCAACTTGTATAGACCTAATAAGGAAAAAACCTTCTTCCTCACGGATCGTGGGATATACTGCTGTAATGTAATGCCATTTACGTTGAAGAATGTTAGAGCTATGTACCAGAGGCTGGTCAACATGATGCTCTATGAACTCGTGGGCCATACCATGGAAGTCTATGTCGATGATATATACCAAGTCAACGAGAATGGATGATCATGTGGGTCATTTAAAGGAAACTTTTGAGATTTTGCCAAAGTATGGTATGAAGCCAAATCCTACCAAGTGTGCCTTTGGTATGTCATCGGGAAAGTTTCTTGTTTTATGATCAACCAGTAAGGGATAGAGGTCAACCCAGATAAAGTCAGTGTTATTATGGAAATTAGGTTGCCACATGACATGAAAGAAGTTCAACATTTGATGGGTAGGATTGTAGCGTTGAATAGATTTATATCAAGAGCAACGGATAAATGCGAACCATTTTTTAAAGCCCTTAGAAAGGGCAGAGGCATAGGGTGGGCTGAAAAGTGTGAGCAAGCATTTCTCCAGCTAAAGCTTTACTTGACTACCACCACTTTTGGCCAAATCAGTAAAAAGTAAACTCTAATGATATACTTGGCAGTTTCTCAATATGCCACTAGCTTACTCTTGGTCAAGGAAGAGGGAAAAGCTAAGCAACCTATCTATTATACTAGCCATGCAATGTCTGATGTTGAGAAGAGATATTTAATACTTGAAAAATTAACACTTGCACTTGTCGTGTTAACAAGAAAGCTTCGACTGAACTTTCAAGCTCACCCATTATTGTGGTTACAGGCCAACCTTTGTAGCAAGTACTATCAAGGCAAAAAATTTCTAGTCGACTAGTGAAATAGTCTATTGAATTTAGTAAGCTGATCAACATAAGTTATCAACCTTTAAGTACGTGCTTATGGGTTCAATCCCCATAAACAACGCCAACTATTGATGCCAAAAACCGATTAACCTCCAACTCACCAGTAAAATTTATATTTGTTATGGAAAATCTAACTCAACCAAAGGGCAATGGGGGAAAATGGAAAAGGATGATGAAAATTGGAAGCTTACAACCACATGTTGGTCAAAATAGGCAATATCATTATGGTCAACCAACGTTCTAGCGATGTAACTAATCTACAATCCAAGAGAAAACAAAGGTCAGAGGTGCCACTGTGTTACCGGCAGTAATTCTCTGACGCTCAAGTCACATACTAGAATATGGAGAGAAATATATGGTTGACTGATAGGTGTCTATTTATGTATTACTTTCATATCAATTTGTCCATGTTTCTTTGCTATATTCCTTGGTATTTTTATGTTTTTGTGTGGTTTTGATGTTTGTAGGAGTTTTGGAGCAACTTGCACAAAAATGGAGTAAAACCCTTCATTTTCACCTCTGCTAATCAGCAAATTTCTCGGAGTTGATTGTATCGATATACAATTAACCGGATAACATGCTATATACCATTGAAAAGCTCTCGAAGTCTATTTTCTGGAGAAATTTACGGTTCATGAATTTATGTAGTGTACCGAAAGTTGTGATAAAAATGGTATGAGAAGTGTATATTTGTAATTCCACATATCACTGTAGCATGTTATTAATACGGGGCACTGTAGCAAGTTACTGTAGCAGAGTATATAAACACATTTTAGGGTTTTATTTTCACAACTTGAAGAGGGGAAACGACTTGGAGGCTGCAGCTCTGGAATTCTCTTCATCTTTTGGAGTTCTTGAAGGAGAAAGAAAGCTTGGAAAGAGGAAGAACTATAATTCAAAGAGATTTACATCAGAATTGCTAAGTTTTTCCCTTCCCTTTCATTTTCTGGAAAATTTGTATGTTGTATTGTATTTATCACGTTTTTGAACATGTGTAACTAAATCTGAATTGGTTGAGGGTGATTTCAAAGCCCTTGATATGGTTTTTATGAGTTGATTGTGCAAGAATTGTTATCCAATTCTCTAATTGAAGTTGCTTGTATTTTCCCATATCTAATGCTTATGATTGCTTGCTGATTGTATTTGGAATGGCCAACTGAATATAATCTGGTTGTTGTCTATTGCTAGATTAGAAATCTTGATCCGTAATTGTCTTGAATTTCTAATCCTTAGTAGCAAAATTGTGATCAGAGATTGCAATTGGAGAATACAACCTAAGTTAAATAATCCGAGCTTGTGTGTTTATTGCTTAGATCAACCTATCTTTCTTATCGTAATGCATCCATTGAATTAAACGCAGAGAGCTTGTTCTAGGTTGTTTAATGGATAGAGATTAAATAAAGAGCTTGTTTTATTTAACAACAAATTAAGGAAAGATTGGGATAACAGAGCTTGTTGTTATCTACGGTTGATAACTTCAATGCTGTAATTGGATTACAATTATATGTTAATTCACAAATTCATATCTTGTGGCAGAGAATGAACTCTTAACCAAGTGTCTCTCATTGATTTTTCACTCCATTTTACTTTGTGTTGTGTTATTGTGCATTTACATTAATATTTCAGTTAGTTAATCCATCAACAAAACCCCCCCATTTATTCTGTTGTTGCTTTTGAATAACAAATTCAATTAGAATCAATCCTCGTGGGAACGATATCTACTTATCACTTTATTACTTGTGCGACTAGTATACTTGCTAGTTTCGAACGCATCATTGACCAAGTAAAGACGAGAGAGAGAGAGAGAGAGAGAGAGAGAGAGAGAGAGAGAAGTGTCGATTTTTTTGGAGTTAGAGAGTTCAAACCTTGATTTGTAGCAAAAGCCCAGATTTATAGAAGATTTTACTTACAGGTGGCAAGATGCATAGAGCTTTATTGATACCATGCTGCATGTAGAAGACTTTATGCCAACACTTAGAGCCATGGAAGCACCTCGAGGATAAGAAATTCTTTCAAGAGACACCTAAAAATAAGCTTCTATGGAGCCTTTTGCCTCCCATATTTTATTAATTTTTATGGAACTTGGGAGATGATCATTAAACTTAGGGATGTATAGCTCTTATTAAATATTTTTCTAACATTGATGACATTGACTTAGGAACTCTACCATGCAATATCTTTAGTGGTGAAATTAAGAGTTGTGTCATTTGTCAACCAAGCAGGGTTTCGTTGTAGGATTATCAGGTCAGCCAAAAAGTCTCAATAGTAGGAGTAGTGACAAAGTCTTCATCAACCAGATTAACTAATGAAGGATTCATTATTCCAGGAGTCATGCTACCACATAGTATAAAAGACTCATTTATTCCAATAAAAATACAAAAAAAAATTATATCCCTTGATGATGTGGCTTGGAAAATTAATCTCATTGGTTGTCCCAATTTTTCGTCCAACAATCTCCTTTCTTTTATATTTTTTTTCTTAGTTATAAAAATATGCTTTGACCTCTACGTGGGAGCTCTATCCTTATTGAAATTGAATCATCATTTTACAAATATAATGGCGAATATAGTACCCCATTTGCATTGAGACCTGGCGTTTTCATATCCTATTTGCACTTCCACATCCATCATCCATTATTGCCTTTGTTTTAGTTGGAGAATACATGACTTGGACATCTACATCGGAGCTCAATCTTGATTTTATATCGACTCACATGATTCATACAAGTTAACCAATGAAAATTGACTTAGACAAATCGTGCCTATAGTTATAGGCTAGATGTATGTATGTGTGTGTGTGTATGTAGCTGATAGGTGTCTATTTATGTATTACTTTTATATCAATTCGTCCATGTTTCTTTGCTATATTCCTTGGTATTTTTATGTTTTTGTGTGGTTTTGATGTTTGTAGGAGTTTTGGAGCAACTTGCACAAAAATGGAGTAAAACCCTTCATTTTCACCTCTGCTAGTCAGCCATCTTCTCGGATTTAATTGTATTGATATACAATGAACCCGACGACATGTTATACACCGTTGGAAAGCTCTCGAAGTCTATTTTCTGGAGAAATTTACGGTTTATAAATCCATTCAGTGTACCAAAAGTTCTAATCAAAACAGTGTGGGATGTATAGAAATATAATTCCACAAGTCACTGTAGCATGTATAATACGGGGCACTGTAGCAATTCACTGTAGCAGAGTATTTAAACACATTTTAAGGTTTTATTTTGATAACTTGAAGAGGGGAGAACGTGGAGGAGGCTGCATCTTTGGATTTCTCTCATTTCTTGGAGTTCTTGAAGGAGATTGAAGGCTTGAAAAGAGGAAGAACTACAAATCCTAATAGATTTCATCATATTTGCTAAGTTTCCCTTTCCCTCTCATTTTCTGGAATGTCTCCATATTGTATTGTATTTGTATTCTATCTGAATATGTATAAATAAATCTGAATTGGTTGAGGGTGATTTCAAAGCCCTTGATATGGTTTTTGTGAATTGATTGTGCAAGGAATTGTTATCCAATTCTCTAATTGAAGTTGCTTTTATTTTCCCATGTTTAATGCTTATGATTGCTTGCTGGATTGTATTTGGGTGGCCAACTGAATATAATCTGGATATTGTCTATTGCTAGATTAGAAAACTTGATCCGTAATTGTCTTGAATTTCTAATCATTAGTAGCAAAATTGTGATCAGAGATTACAATTGGAGAATATAACCTAAGTTAAATAATCCTAGCTTGTGTGTTTATTGCTTAGATCAACCTATCTTTCTTATCATAATGCATCCATTGAATTAAACTCAGAGAGCTTGTTCTAGGTTGTTTAATGGATAGAGATTAAATAAATAGCCTGTTTTATTTAACAACAAAGTAAGGAAAGATTGGGATAACAGAGCTTATTGTTATCTACGGTTGATAATTTCAATGGTGTAATTGGATGATAATTCCACAATTAATTCGCAAATCCATATCTTGTGGTGGAGAATGATCCCTTGACCAGATTTTTGTCATTGATTAATTCCCATTTCAATTAAGTTTGCATTGTGTTATTCATTAATTACCGTCGTATTCTGTTTTTCATCTAGTTAATCAACCAACAAAACCCCCCCATTTGGTTAATTGTTGCTGGAAATAACAAATTCAATTAGAATCAATCCTCGTAGGAACGATATCTTACTTATCACTCTATTACTTGTGCGACTAGTATACTTGCTAGTTTCGAACGCATCAAGTTTTTGGCGCCGTTGTCGGGGATTGATTTTCTAATCGATTTGTTATTTTGGTTTCATTGTTGATTCATATTTTCTTTGTTTTTCTTTTCTGATTGTTTGTGTTTAGACAACATGGCAGTAAACTTCTCTCAATTCAGTAGCGGATTTGAGCCACAAGTACCATGGAGAGTAAATGAGGTAAGCACTCCGAACATTGAACAACAACTTTCTGAGCTAACCTCTCTTGTGGAAAACATGGCTGTAGTAGATATGCAAAAATCTTATGAATGTGGGATATATTCTACGATGGAGCATCCAATCGACATGTATCCCACTTTACAAGAAGAATATATGGAACAAGCCAATGCCATGGGTGGATTTCCAGGACAAACGAGGCAATGGTATGATCCTTTCTCTAGCACTTACAATGCTGGAGGGGAAGATCAACATAATTTCAGTTACTGGAATCATCAACCAATCACTCCAAATGTGATACCAAATAGGCCACAAGGTTTCAATCAACCTAGAGTGCAGCAACCTTTTCAAATGCAACCACCACCAATGCCACATCCAGCACCGTAACCAGCTTCACAAAACTCAGGTATGTCTCTCCAGGACATTGTTAATGCACTTGCCATTAACACAATGCAATTCCAGCAGGAAACTGGGGCAAGTATCCAAAACCTGGCAAATCAAATGGGACAATTGGCTAATAGCATGAGCATAATTTGAGGGCCAAGACTCCGAAAATTATCTTCTCAAACGCTGGGATCAATCCAAGAGAGACTGCTAGTGCAATAACTTCACGAAGTGGAGAGCAATTAGATGTCTTGCCAGGGAAATCACAAACTGATGAAGAAGATGACACCACTTCCATCATGAACAAAACATTGACTTCTCAGAAGGAGGAATAAGAACAAGAAATCCTGGAAAATTCTCACAAAATCGAGGTAAATATACCACTTCTGGATGCTATCGAGCAAGTACCTTGTTATACAAAATGTCTCAAGGAGTTATGCATCAGCAAGAGGAAGTTAAAAGGAAATGAGAAAGTAAGTGTGGGGGAAAATGTTATAACTGTTTTACAAAGAAAAATTCCTCTGAAATACAAAGATTCAGGTACGTTCACCATTACATGCACCATTGGTAAAACTAAGTTTGAAAGAGCTACGTTAGATTTAGAAGCATTTATTAACATCATACCATATTCTATTTATGTTTCTTTAAATCTTGGACCTTTTGCGGAAACTGATATTACCATTCAACTTACCAAAGTGGTGGGAAATGTGCTGTGCCAGTGAATCATGGTTTTCCAGCAACATTCTATGTCCTTGAAATAGGGGATGAGACATCCACTAATCCACCACCGATTATGTTTAAGTGGAGACACATTCTTGAAAACTGCTAGGTTTAGGAACCAAGATGATGTTCATGATGGCACTTCCTTGACCATAGAGTTTGATGGCAAGGTTGATTATGTTTTAAGATTTTTGAGGAAATGCAGGTCACTCTAATGACCTTTACATTCTGTTTTGCAGTTGACGTGATTGATATTTGCCACAACAATGTTTTGAGGTAACTCGCAAGAATGGAGTGGATGTTGCTATTAGTGAACACATAAGGATAGAAAGTTTCAAAGAACCAAGAAAGCTGATACAAGTATCTAAAGAAGTGGAGGAAACTGTGACAAGCTTGGATGAGACTATAGCTATCACCACAAATAGGTATGATGTTTCGTACATTGAATTGCCTTTATCTAATGAGAAACTTCTTCCTTCTGTGATGAAAGCCAATACCTTGGAGCTTAAGTCACTTCCAGATCATTTGAATTATGGATTCTTAGGTGAGAATGATACTTTGCGAGTTACAATGGAAATGGGCCTTGCACGAATACAAGAAGATAAACTCGCCCGAATACTTACAGATCATAAAACAGCTATTGAGTGGACAATTGTTGAAATCCAAGGCCCATCCATATGCATTGACCGTATTCTTGTTAGTAATGAGGATCCCAAGCTCCATTAGAGGAAGCACAATGAAATTGGATCCTGCCATGATGGAACCAACGTCGGGCTGAGGACGTTAAACCAAGCGCTTATTGGGAGGCAACCCAATGTTTTTGAAAAATAAATAAAAAAAGAAAACAAAAATAAAATAAGGAAATAATGATCGATTTTTGTGTCTCGAGGAGATTCCTTTCGTAGGCCATCAAATTGATCAGGTTTTATCTCTCTTTGCCATCTCTCTTCTTTGTTTTTATATTTTTTTATTTGTTTTTTACTTTTGTTTGCTAT
>SNVD02007225.1:0-27905 GCA_013180625.2 Boswellia sacra | reverse complement strand
CTACAGCCATGTTTCCACAAGAGAAGTTAACTCAAAAAGTTGTTGTTCAATGTTCGGAGTGCTTACCTCATTTACTCTCCATGGTACTTGTGGCTCAAATCCGCTACTGAAATGATAGAAGTTTACTGCCATGTTGTCTAAACACAAACAATCAGAAAAGAAAAACAAAGAAAATATGAATCAACAATGAAAACAAAATAACAAATCGATTAGAAAATCAATCCCCGGCAACGGCGCCAAAAACTTGATGCGTCGAAACTAGCAAGTATACTAGTCGCACAAGTAATAAAGTGATAAGTAAGATATCGTTCCCACGAGGATTGATTCTAATTGTATTTGTTATTTCCAGCAACAATAAACTAAACAGGGGGGATTTTTGTTGATTAAACTAGATGAAATAGTAATGAAAGAAAGAAGACAAAAAAGAAAGTTAATTTTGAGTGAAAAAACTCAATGAGAGAAACCTGGTTAAGGGATCCTTCTCTGCACAAGATATGGATTTGCTAATTAATCATAGAATTGTCATACAATTACACCATTGAAATTATCAACCGTAGATAACAACAAGCTCTGTTACCCCAATCTTTCCTTACTTTGTTGTTAAATAAAACAAGCTCTTTATTTAATCTCTATCCATTAAACAACTTATAACAAGCTCTCTAAGTTTAATTCAATAGAAGCATTACGATGAGAAAGATAGGTTGATCTAAGCAATAATCACACAAGTTCGGATTATTTAACCTAGGTTGTATTTTCCAATTGCAATCTCTGATCACAATTTTGCTACTAATGATTGGAAATTCATGACAATTCCGGATCAAGATTTCTAATCTAGCAATAGACAACAACAGATTATATTCAGTTGGCCATTCCAAATACAATCAGTAAGCAATCATAAGCATTAGATATGGGAAAATACAAGCAACTTCAATTAGAGAATTGGATAACAACTTCTTGCACAATCAACTCACAAAAACCATATCAAGGGCTTTGAAATCACCCTCAACCAATTAAGATTCAGTTACACATGTTTAAGATCTTGGTAAATACAATACAACATGGAGACATTCCAGAAAATGAAAGGGAAGGGAAAAACTTAGCAAATTTGATGTAATTCTCTTTGGATTGTAGTTCTTCCTATTTCCAAGCTTCCTTTCTCCTTCAAGAACTCCAAGAGATGAAAGAATTCCAGAGCTTCAGCCTCCACCACGTTCTCCCCCCTTCAAGTTATCAAAAAAAAACCCTAAAATGTGTTTAAATACTCTGCTACAGTAACCTGCTACAGTGTCCCGTATTATACATGCTACAGTGATTTGTGGAATTACATTTCTATACTTCTCACACTGTTTTGATTACAACTTTTGGTACACTGAATGGATTTATAAACCGTAAATTTCTCCAGAAAATAGACTTCGAGAGCTTTCAAACGGTATATAACATGTCATCGGGTTCATTGTATATCAATACAATTAAATCCGAGAAGATCACTAACTAGCAGAGGTGTAAATGAAGGGTTTTACTCCATTTTTGTGCAAGTTGCTCCAAAACTCCTACAAACATCAAAACCACACAAAAACATAAAAAATACCAAGGAATATAGCAAAGAAACATGGACGAATTGATATAAAAGTAATACATAAATAGACACCTATCAAGTATCTATTTATGTATCATTTTCATATCAATTCGTCCATGTTTCTTTGCTATATTCCTTGGTATTTTTATGTTTTTGTATGATTTTGATGTTTGTAGGAGTTTTGAAGCAACTTGTACAAAAATGGAGTAAAACCCTTCATTTTCACATCTGCTAGTCAACCATCTTCTCGGATTTAATTGTATTGATATACAATGAACCCGATGACATATTATATACCGTTGAAAAGCTCTCGAAGTCTACTTTTTGGAGAAATTTACGGTTTATGAATCAATTCAGTGTATCGAAAGTTGTAATCAAAACAGTGTGAGAAGTGTAGAAATGTAATTCCACACATCACTGTAGCATGTATAATACGGGATACTTTAGCACGTACTGTAGCAGAGTATTTAAACACATTTTAGGGTTTTATTTTCATAACTTGAAGAGGGGAGAACGTGGTAGAGGCTGTAGCTCTGGAATTCTTTCATCTCCTGGAGTTCTTGAAGGAGAAAGGAAGCTTGGAAAGAGGAAGAACTACAATCCAAAGAGAATTACATCAAATTTGTAAAGTTTTTCCCTTCCCTTTCATTTTCTGGAATGTCTCCATGTTGTATTGTATTTACCACGTTCTTAAACATGTGTAACTGAATCTGAATTGGTTGAGGTGATTTCAAAGCCCCTGATATGGTTCTTGTAAGTTGATTGTGTAAGGAATTGTTATCCAATTCTCTAATTGAAGTTGCTTGTATTCTCCCATATTTAAGGCTTATGATTGCTTGCTGATTGTATTTGAGTGGCCAACTGAATATAATTTGGTTGTGATTTATTGCTAGATTAGAAATCTTGATCCGTAATTGTCTTGAATTTCTAATCATTAGTAGCAAAATTGTGATCAGAGATTACAATTGGAGAATATAACCTAAGTTAAATAATCCGAGCTTGTGGGTTTATTGCTTAGATCAACCTATCTTTCTTATCATAATGCATCCATTGAATTAAACTCAGAGAGCTTGTTCTAGGTTGTTTAACGGATAGAGATTAAATAAAGAGCTTGTTTTATTTAACAACAAAGTAAGGAAAGATTGGGGTAATAGAGCTTGTTATTATCTACGGTTGATAACTTCAACGCTGTAATTAGATGACAATTCTACAATTAATTCGCAAATCCATATCTTGTGGTAGAGAAGGATCCCTTAACCAGCTTTCTCCCATTGATTTTTCATTCAAATTTACTTTCCGTTTTGTTATTCTTTACTTGCATTCTTATTTCATTTAGTAAAGCATTCAACAAAAATCCCCCCCTGTTTAGTTTATTGTTGCCGGAAATAACAAATTCAATTAGAATCAATCCTCGTGGGAACGATATCTTACTTATCACTTTATTACTTGTGCGATTAGTATACTTGCTAGTTTCGAACGCATCAAGTTTTTGGCGCCGTTGCCGGGGATTGATTTTCTAATCAATTTGTTATTCTGTTTTTCCTACTGATTCTTGATTGTTATTTCCTGATTGTTTGTGTTTAGGCTTTTATGTCCGAGGTAGAAGCGGATCAACGTCTTAAGAGAATTAAGGAGTTTCTCCAATCCTCGAATTTAAGGCTAAATCAGTCAATTTCAACTCCACCTTCAGAATTTGACCTTGCACGACATACTTCCCTCCCATCTTCTTGCAGTTCAAGCAAATCAGAATCGGAAGTAATGGCGATGGAAAACGATCAGACTCTTAAGGAGTTAGCGGCTCCAATTATTGACCAACAACCGCTATGCATAAGCACCAAATTTGAGATAGATTTTGAGCTTAAATCTGGACTAATTCATCTCTTGCCTACATTTCATGGTTTTGCAGGAGAGGATCCAAACAAACACCTTAAAGAATTTCATGTGGTATGCTCAAGTATGAAGCCAACTGGCGTTTCTGAAGAGCAAATTAAATTGAGAGCTTTCCCATTCTCATTAGCAGATTCGGCAAAAGATTGGTTATACTACCTACCACCAGGTACCATTACCACTTGGAATGAGATGAGTAAACTCTTGTTGGAGAAATACTTTCCAGCCTCGAAAGTTACAAATATTAGAAAAGATATTAGTGGCATTCGACAACACAATGGAGAATCACTTCATGAATATTGGGAGAGATTTAAGAGGTTATGTGCTAGCTGTCCAAACCACCAAATTGGTCATGGACTCCTAATTCAATATTTCTATGAGGGTCTCCTACCCATGGAAAGGAGTATCATTGATGCTGCTAGTGGTGGAGCACTAGTTAATAAAACACCGAACGTGGCAAGACGTTTGAGTAGTGACATGGCAGCGAACTCCCAACAATTCAGCAGTCAATTTGAGCCACAACTACCAAAAAGAGTAAATGAGGTAAGTACTTCAAACATTGAACAACAACTTTGTGAACTTACCTCTCTTGTAAAAAAAATGGCTGTAGGACATATGCAGCAATATTATGCATGTGGAGTATGTTCTGCCATGGACCATCCAACCGACATGTGTCCAACTTTGCAAGAAGGAGATACAGAACAAGCCAATGCTATAGGTGGATTTCCAGGACAACCAAGGCAAAGGTATGACCCTTTCTCTAATAATTACAATGCTGGATGGAGAGATCACCCTAATTTGAGATATGGGAATCGTCAACCAATCGCTCCAAATGCTATACAAAATCGGCCACCAAGTTTTAATCAACCAAGGGTGCAGCAACCATTTCAAGCACAATCACCACCAGTAACACAACCAACACCGCAACCAGCTCCACAAAATTCAGGTACGTCTCTCGAGGATATTTTTAAAGCACTTGCCACTAACACAATGCAATTTCAGCAGGAAACTAGGGCAAGTATCCAAAACCTGGAAAGCCAAATAGGACAATTGGCCACTAACATGAGCAAAATTGAGAGTCAAAGCTCAGGAAAATTGCCATCTCAGCCAGTGATCAATCCAAGAGAAAATGCTAGTGCTGTAACTTTGAGAAGTGGAAAGCAATTAGAGATTCCACCAACGAAATCACAAGCTGATGAAGGGGATGACACCACTTCCACCATGAACAAAACATCCACTTCTAAGGTAAATCCTAAAACTTCCATTCATTCATATGTTACCCCTCCACCCTTTCCCAGCAGATTTGCAAAATCAAGGAAGGAGGAACAAGAACAAGAAATCCTGGAAACCTTTTCGCAAAGATTGAGTAAAATACCACTTCTGGGATGCTATCAAGCAAGTGCCTCGTTATGCAAAATTCTCAACTAGTTATGCACCAACAAGAGAAAGTTGAAAGGAAATGAGAAGGTAAGTGTGGGGGAAAATGTTTCAGCTATATTGCAAAGAAAAATTCCTCCGAAATGCAAAGATCCAGGTACGTCACCATTCCATGCACCATTGGTAATACCAAGTTTGAAAGAGCTATGTTAGATTTAGGAGCATCTATTAATGTCATGCCATATTCTATTTATGCTTCTTTGAATCTTGGACCTCTTGCAGAAACTGGTATTGTAATTCAACTTGCTGATCGTTCTAACGCATATCCAAGGGAGTTGTGGAAGATGTGCTTGTGCAGGTGAATCAATGGGTATTTCCAGCAGACTTCTATGTTCTGGAAATGGAGGATGAGACATCTCCCAATCCAACACCGATTCTTTTGGGGAGGCCATTCTTGAAAACTGCCCGAACGAAGATTGATGGTCATGATGGCACTCTCACCATGGAGTTTGATGGCGAGGTGATTCGTTTCAATATTTTTGAGGCAATGAGGTACCCTAGTGACTTGCATTCTGTTTTGCAGTTGATGTTATTGATTCTTTGGCACAACAACTTTTTGAGTTAACTCGCAAGGATGCATTGGAAGTAGCCATTATTGAGCACATAGTGGCAGAAAATTCCAGAGAATCGAGAAAGTTGATACAAGTGTCTAAAGAAGTGGAGGAAGCTTTGGCAAGCTTGGATGAGACTATAGCTATCACCACAAATAGGTATGATGTTTCGTACATTGAAATGCCTTTATCTAATGAGAAACTTCTTCCTTCTGTGATGAAAGCACCTGCCTTGGAGCTTAAGCCTCTTCCAGATCATTTGAAGCATGTATTCCTAGGTGAGAAAGATACTTTGCTAGTCATAATAGCAAGTGCCTACAACATACAAGAGAGGAAAACTCATTCCGAGTGCTTCGAGGTCACAAAACAGCCATTGGGTGGGACAATGCTGACATCAAAGGTATTAGCCAGCCATATGCATGCACCGTATCTTATAGAAGAAGGATTCCAAGCCCAATCGAGAGGCCACAGCGGAGGTTGAATCCTCTTAAATGAATGGAAGTTGTCAAGAAAGAACATCATAACCTGGAAATTGTTAGATGTGAGTGTGATTTTTCCAATTTTCGGATAGCAAGTGGGTAAGTCCAGTCCAGTCGTTCCAAAGAAATACTGGTGTACGGTGGTTCGTAAGAATGACAATAATGAGGTAGTTTCCACTTGTATCCAGACTGGGTGGCGAGTTTGCATTGAGTATTGGAAGCTCAATTCAACAACTTGCAAGGATCACTTTTCCTTGCCATTCATTGATTAAATGCTTAAGAGGTTAGAAGGTCATTCTCACTATTGTTTTCTTGATGGTTATTCAGGATATAATCAGATTGTCATTGCTCTTGTGGACCAAGAGAAAACTATATTCACGTGTCCATTTGGTACATTTGCCTATTGACGCACGCCATCAGGGCTTTGCAATGCCCCTGCACTTTGCAAAGGTGTATGGTAAATATTTTCTCTGATTATGTTGAGAACATCATTGAGGTATTTATGTATGACTTTAGATGTTTTGGTGAATTCTTTGATAATGCCTTGATAACCTTACACTATACTTCACAAAGATGTATGGAAAACGAACCTTGTTCTGAATGGAAAAAAAAAAAATTTGGGTCAGTTTATGGTAGATCAGGGTATAGTTTTGGGACATGTTATTTCTGTTAAGGGTATAGAAGTTGATAAATCCAAGATAGATCTTATATGTTCCTTACCCCTTACCACAAGTGTGCGGGATATTCGTTCGTTTCTCGGTCATGCAGGTTTCTATCGTCGATTCATCAAAGATTTCTCGAAGATAGCATTGCCTCTATGCAGATTATTGCAGAATGATGTGGCCTTTGAATTTGATGAGAAATGCAAAGAGGCATTTGAGAAACTGGAGAAACTCTTGACTTCAGCTTCAATAATCCAATCTCCAAATTGGAATCATCCATTCGAGATCATGTGTGATGAGAGTGATTATGCTGTGGGTGCCGTTTTGGGTCAAAGAATTGGCAGAGTTCCACATGCCATTTATTACGCATCTCGGACTTTAAATGATGCTCAACTTAATTATTCTACCACTGAGAAAGAGCTGCTAGAAGTTATTTTTGCTTTAGAAAAGTTTCGATCTTATTTGATTGGTACTAAGTAACCGTTTATTCTGATCATGCAGCTTTGAGGTACTTGCTCACAAAGAAAGATGCAAAACCAAGGCTTATGAGGTGGATACTCCTTTTACAGGAATTTGACTTGGAGATCAAAGATAAGAAGGGAAGTGAAAACTTAGTTGCTGACCATCTCAGTCGCATTGTCCATGACGAGGATGTACTGCCATCACAAGAAAGTTTTCCGGATGAACAATTGCTGTCTTTACATGTAGCAGCCCTTGGTATGCAGATATTGTTAATTACTTAGTTACCAAGAAGCTACCACATGACTTGACTCGAGCTCAAAGAGACAAGATTAAAAACATTGCCAAATAGTACATATGGGATGATCCATACTTATGGAAGCATTGTTCTGATCAAGTGATAAGAAGGTGTGTTTCTGAATCTGAATTTAATTCAATTTTGACCTTCTGTCATTCTTATGCATGTGGCGGTCACTTCGGACCAAAAAGAACAGCCCTGAAATTCTTGGATTGTGGATCTACTGGCCATCATTGTTCAAAGATGCATATCTATTCTGCAAAGCTTGTGACCATTGTCAAAGGACAGGTAATTTAAGTGCAAAAATCAAATGCCACAAACCCCTATACTTATTATTGAGATTTTTGATGTGTGGGGTATTGATTTCATGGGTCCTTTTCCTTCATCTTTTGTAATGTTTACATTATACTTGCTGTGGATTATGTTTCTAAATGGGTGGAAGCAAAAGCTACGAGAACTAATGATTCTAAAGTTGTTGTAGATTTTGTGAAATCTAACATAATTGCGAGATTTGGAACACCAAGAGCCATGATTAGCGATAGAGGGACACACTTCTGCAACAGATCATTTGAAGTCTTGCTCAAGGAATACAACATCACTCATAAGGTGTCCTACTGCCTATAATCCACAACCAGTGGTCAAGTGAAGTTTTCAAATCGGGGGAGGGGAGAAGTCAAGTCCATTCTCGAGAAGACATTGAGTCCGACCCGAAAAGATGGAGCCTACGATTGACTGATTCAACTTTGGGCATATACCTGACTGCTTACAAGCACCTATGGTATGTCTCCGTACAGGTTAGTCTACGGTAAGCCATGCCACACCTTCCAGGTGGAGCTCGACATAAAGCAGGTGGCAGTAAAGCTTGTAACTGGAGATGGGATTGCTGCTGGAGAACAAAGGAAGCTTCACTTGCAAGAATTGGAAGAACTTAGAAATGATGCCTATGAGAATTCCAGAATTTACAAGGAGAGAACTAAGGCATTTCATGATAAAATGATCTCCAAGAAGAATTTTGAAGTGGGACAGAAAGTTCTTTTATTTCATTCTTGCCTCAAGTTATTTCCAGGTAAATTACGATCTCGATGGGTTGGACCTTTTGTTATTACTAATGTTTTTCCTCATGGTGCAGTGGAGATCAAGAGCTTAAAAACGGACAAAGTGTTCAAGGTGAATGGGCACAGGTTGAAGCCTTACTATGAGAATTCAGTGATGCAGGACATCGATGAGGTACCTCTCTACGAGCCAACTTATCTTGTTGGGTGAGGACAGATAACGTCAGGCTGAGGACTTAAACCAAGCGCTTATTGGGAGGCAACCCAAATGTTTTTGAAAATATAATAAAAAGAGACAAAGGAAAAGAGGTATTATTGATCAGTTTTTGTGTTTTGAGGAGATTCCTCTTCATGGCTCTTATAGTTATCGGTTTTTATTCTCTCTTTGCCATTTGTCTTATTTGCTTTGTTGTTTTTTGACTTTTGTTTGCTATTGTGTTGTTATCTCTTTTATGTGTCTTTAGTTTCGTTTCAGCTCTTTTCTTTTCTTTTCTTGTGTTTAATTTGATTATTCCGTGCTTCGAGTTCAGTTCTGCAACAGCTTGAGGAAACATTCAAACGGGAGTTGAAGCCATTGTTCGAAGGTTTGAAACGTGCATATCTGGGAGAAGAACAAACTCAATCGCATTATCGGTAATATCTCTCCTTTTCTTCTCTTCAATGGATGCTGATATCTTTCTCTCGAACCTTCGTAAATATTTCCCTTCACTTCCTCAAAATGCTGTGTTTAAAATTTATAAAGTACTAATGACTAGACTTTGGGCGTTGATGCTTCTTAAATGTGCCTGGTGATATCCGATGGCTTATCGAAGCCAAGGTGAGATTGTCCGGTGAGCCGGACATTAATCTCGCAAAATACATGCCTGTCTAGGAAAGAGCTACTACGCCAAGAGGCGAAGAGCGAAAAGGTTACAAGTATGTTATAAATGTGCTAGATGGAATTGTAACAAGACTTGTCGTTCATTAGGTTTTGCGTCCAGGAATAAAGAAGATAAACTTTCATTTTTTAAGAATGGTTTGAGTAATGAGTCGCTGGATAATGTTTTGTTAACTCTCGAGTCACATTCTTGTGGAATTGTTCAGCGTGAATGGCTTAATCTATGGACACAATTTCGTGATGAATTGCAGTGTTATAGTCTAGGGAATCTGACTAAAAACGACCCTGTTTGCCAGTTTTTAAGAAAACTGGATGGGAAGCAAATCCCCGACTCATAGAAGGCGTTTCAGCCGTTACTGGACGTAAAACCAGAGGAAGATGTGAGCCACAATCACAACTACTTGTATATTTGAATGTGTGTTGTTGTTGTGAATTTTATTTCTTTCTTGTTTCGTTTGATCTGATTATCAATGTTGTTTTTTGTGTTGTTGTTGTTTGTTGATTTTGTTTGTTTTACTTTCAAGTTTTCTTTTTGACAACATAGACTACCCTCTGGCATAAGTACCGTGGTAGACAAGTGTGGAGGTTTTGTCAACCTCCACCGAAAGTGTATCTCTATTTTTTATGCTTCACGTGGGAGACAAGTGTGGAGGTTTTGTCAACCCCCGCCGAATGTGTATCTCCATTTTCCATGCTTCACGTGGGAGACAAGTGTGTAGGTTTTGTCAAACCTCGCCGAAAGCATATCTCATTTTTTCAAATCTTGGGGCGATAATCTGCATCGAGCAACTCCCACCAAAATTATGTCCTCACGTGTCAAATTTGAGAGTTTTACGTGTGTATATATCCATGCTGCATATTTCATATGCCTTCCATAAACGCTGTCTTGTTTGCAATTGAAAAGCATAATATCTAACGTGTCTTACACAAGATTAGAGCACTTGTAGAAATGGAGAAAACACCAATTCGGCGATTCCGCAATATATGTGTATTTTGCGGATCGCAATGTGGTAAAGATGGAGAGTTTACCACAGCAGCTCTTGATCTTGGTAGGACATTAGCTGCGAGGGGTATTCATTTGATTTATGGAGGGGGGTAGTCTTGGGTTAATGGGGTTGATTGTCAACACTGCTCCTAGGAGGGAGCAAAGTTCTCGGCATTATCCCAAAACCATTAGCTGTACGAGATATCGTAGCAACACAATCGGGGAAGAGTTACAGGTCTCTAGTATGCATGAGCGTATTGCACATATGGTTGTTAAGTCCGATGCATTTATAGCTTTGCCGGTGGTTATGGTACATTAGAGGAGATATTTCAAATCACCTCTTGGGCACAGCTAAACATCCATCGGAAACCCATTGGTTTGTTAAATGTTAATAATTTTTTTGATGGTTTGTTGTCCTTTCTTGATCAAGATGTAGAAAAAAATTTCATCTCACCGTCAGCAAGGCAAATGCTGGTTACAGCTTCAACTGCAGGAGAGTTAATTGACAAACTACAAGAATTCGTCTATTCACCTGATCCAACAATGGCTCGGATAAATTGGTTTGGAGAAGGCAACAAAAGGCGTCAACTGGATTTAACCCTCCATCTGTAATCCCTATTTGCTGGTCTGCTTCGTTTTTGGTTGCTTTCTTTTTAGTGTGTTTATTTGAGATTTTTCATGTCGTTTCTTTTGAGCTTTTTCAGGTTATTTCTTTCGTCCCAGGTAATATTTTCTAATCTCGGTTTTTAGAGTGGTGGCTTAAAAAGTTCAAGTTCTCTTGAAACGCGTTCTGGATCTCTTCATTCCATAATGGCTGAATAAGGAGGCTAACTTCTAAACTTTGTAGACCCATTCTAACTAACTTGTTTTTGTTTGCTGACTTGTTGAACTTTTTTATTTTATGAGTGAGTTTAGTTTTGCGTAATTTAGAGTTTGTTATGTGTTTTTATTTTTATCAGTTTTGATTTAAAAAAAATTGTGGAAAAACCTGAGAATGGCAGAATATGGGGTTTCCTTAACCCTTGAAACGCATTCTCTCTAAATAAATCTGTAGTTTGTTTATTTCATGTTATTTGAAGTGTCTTGTTTCTTGTTTTGTTCTTTCATAATAAAGGTATATAGGCTGGAACCATTAAGTCTGCGGGCTACTGGTCCTAAGGATTGTTGAAATATACAATCTTGACTCAGGTGTAACAACGCCACGTACCTCTATTCTTGCATTTTGTGGGTCGATGATAAGATAATGAATGAATTAAGAATAACTCTTGGAAAATGATAAATGATGCATGGATCTTTGTGCTTGAAATGTTAATTAGTTTTTGCTTTACCTTTGATCCTTGCACAAAATTGAGCATCGAGCCATTATCACTGAGTTATTTGTTTACTTAGAGAAAGTTTATGTAATTTAAGTATTTCTCCAGATTTCAATGAATTCTAGAACTTGTTTTGATGGTCACTTGAGGCGAAATCCTAGACTGTGCAACATTGGGGAAATGATTTAGGCCATCTTTGGACCGTTTGAGCCTTAAGAGCCAACCTTGACTAAAATTGATCCCTAGTTACCCCTTTGAGCCTCTGTAAACCTTTTTTCTTTGTTAACTCACTAAAAGATTTCCTAACCTTAATTGAATTTGTTCCAAACAGTTTATCCCTTACCTATGAGCATGTAAATCATTCGCAATTACATTTTGAGCTATGTTCTGGTTTTGGGAAGTTAGAGGAGGTTGGATTATGCCATGAGCAATGCAAGTGAGTTTTATTATGTTTGTAAAAAAAAAAAAAGAGAAAAAAAATCTGTACTTATCTTCCACGTACTTAAACATTGAGGACAATGTATTGTTTAAGTGTGGGGGAGTGGAATTGCAGTTAAAAAAAAAGAAAAAAAAGAAAAAAAAAGAGTTCTATACCCTTGGGCGTTCTTAAAAAGAATGAAACAACAAAGTGTGGGGGTGTAGTTTCTTTTGCTTTCTACAAAAAAAAAGAAAAAAGAAAAAAAAGAAAAAAAAAGAGAGTTCGAGTGTTCTGAATAAGTTTGGGAGAGTCATTTGATGAATAAGAATGAATTTTTTATGTCATGGGCTTGAGCTCCACATAATATTGAATGATTTTATGTGTTTGTGGGTGATTTGAGCCTAATTATTATCCTTTATCATACCTTCACCCAAGCCAAACGTTACAAGCTTAATAAAGTCCTACTTGATCCTTGGTGTTGTGCATGTCTACATTAGTGGAGAGTGACTTGAAAAGCAAGCCTATGGAGTTCATTTATACACACATCTTCAATATTAAATATGATTCATTTTTATGCATAAACTCATCCGGGTTACAAGTGATTAGGTGAGAATGGCTCTACACACACACACTTGAGGAATTGAAGTGAAGCGAAACTAATTTTTGAGATAAAATTCTTGATCAAGTGCATTATTTTGAAGTTTTCCTTGGGTTATAATTAAGTACAATCTTTGAGGCCTATTTGCAAGTTGAAGCATTTGTGTGTTTTAATTTTTCTTTGATTCTTGTTTCGGTTTAGTTTTGTTTCGTATCATTTTAGTTGCTCGAGGACTAGCAAAGTCTAAGTGTGGGGGAATTTGATAGGTGTCTATTTATGTATTACTTTTATATCAATTCGTCCATGTTTCTTTGCTATATTCCTTGGTATTTTTATGTTTTTGTGTGGTTTTGATGTTTGTAGGAGTTTTGGAGCAACTTGCACAAAAATGGAGTAAAACCCTTCATTTTCACCTCTGCTAGTCAGTGATCTTCTCGGATTTAATTGTATTGATATACAATGAACCCGACGACATATTATATACCGTTGGAAAGCTCTCGAAGTCTATTTTCTGGAGAAATTTACGGTTTATAAATCCATTCAGTGTACCAAAAGTTCTAATCAAAACAGTGTGAGATGTATATAAATATAATTCCACAAGTCACTATAGCATGTATAATACGGGACACAGTAGCAATTCACTGTAGCAGAGTATTTAAACACATTTTAGGGTTTTATTTCATAACTTGAAGAGGGGAGAACGTGGAGGAGGCTGCATCTTTGGATTTCTCTCATCTCTTGGAGTTCTTGAAGGAGATTGAAGGCTTGGAAAGAGGAAGAACTACAAATCTTAATAGATTTCATCAAATTTGCTAAGTTTTCCCTTTTCCTCTCATTTTCTGAAATGTCTCCATATTCTATTGTATTTGTGTTCTGTCTGAATATATGTAACTAAATCTGAATTGGTTGAGGGTGATTTCAAAGCCCTTGATATGGTTTTTGTGATTGATTGTGCAAGGAATTGTTATCCAATTCTCTAATTGAAGTTGCTTGTATTTTCCCATGTTTAATGCTTATGATTGCTTGCTGGATTGTATTTGGGTGGCCAACTGAATATAATCTGGATATTGTCTATTGCTAGACTAGAAATCTTGATCCGTAATTGTCTTGAATTTCTAATATTAGTAGCAAAATTGTGATCAGAGATTGCAATTGGAGAATATAACCTAAGTTAAATAATCCGAGCTTGTGTGTTTATTGCTTAGATCAACCTATCTTTCTTTCATAATGCATCCATTGAATTAAATTTAGAGAGCTTGTTCTAGTTGTTTAATGGATAGAGATTAAATAAAGAGCTTGTTTTATTTAACAACAAAGTAAGGAAAGATTGGGATAACAGAGCTTGTTGTTATCTACGGTTGATAACTTCAATGCTGTAATTGGATGACAATTCTACGATTAATTCGCAAATTCATATCTTGTGGCAGAGAATGAACCCTTAACCAGGTTTCCTCATTGATTTTTCAATCCGTTTAAATTTGCATTGTGTTATTCTTCTTTTGCCTTTGCATTAAGTTTAGTTAATCAACCAACAAAACCCCCCATTTATTCTGTTTTTACTTTCAAATAACAAATTCAATTAGAATCAATCCTCGTGGGAACGATATCTTACTCATCATTTTATTACTTGTGCGACTAGTATACTTGCTAGTTTCGAACGCATCAATGTGTCTAATTTTCACTATAGGCCCCTGATTCTGTCTATTTTTTCAATTTTCCCTCACTTTTGTTGCTATCAACGATGAGTTGGATGGTAGACAGATGTGGATTGTCGTGGCAGTGGTAATGTGGAGGATTATTCCTCTTTTGTTTGCTAGAGCCTATTTTTAAAATAAATTAGAAGGGGTAGAAAGTGCGTTTATTGAGGAACCTTGACCTCTTGAGTCTTGACACTGAGTTCTAGTATGCCTATTACCTACGTTAGGCCGCTTGGTTTTTGATGATGTTAAAGGTCATTTTTGTTACTATCAGTGATAAGCCAGATGGCAGATAGATGTGGATTACCTTGAAAATTTATTTGTTGTTTGAAAGGGTGGAAAGCAAGCGTACGGAGAAACCTTGACCTCATGAGATTGAGTTAACTCAATTTCTACAATTGAAAGGGAAAAACTACGGTACAGTGGCTGTACCGGTACAGCTACTGTTCATGTGTGCAAAAATCGTAAATGCGTTGTAAAAATCGTAAACGAATGAATAAAAGTGTACAAAAGTCGTAAATGGAAAATATGTAAAAGTCGTAAATACGATTTTTTTCAGTTGGATTACGATTTTTAAAAGTACATTTATGATTTTTATACGCTACAAAACTGTAGCACGACTCCAATTGAAAGCCTGAATTTTATTAATAATCAATTGACTTAAGTAGTCATCTAATAGAATATTTACAAATTCAAGATAAATCAAATTACCACTACGACTAGAAAATAAGGGAAAAAAAATTCCTTAAAGACTAGGAATCCATTATGCCAATAATGTAGAGTTGTAGTTGAAACCAACTCATATCATGAATGATCACATGCTCTATAAGATGCAAGTAACAACCATTAGTGAAATTTGATATAGTTCGGTGATTGTTGGTTCTATTGATGCTTATGGTTGAGTGAAGTTGACATTGTTAGGGTTTACAATGGGAAAGTGGTTTTGTGGTGGTAACATGATGCGAGTCTGTTTTGCAATTTTGGCTTCTTGGTAGGTTGAATGTGTCCTCGCTAGGATGAAGATAGGTTATAGATTGTCTGACTTGGTGATTGAAAGATAAGTTATGGATTGATGTAGGTATTGCAAATTGAGTTATTGAAGTAGATGAATAGTGATTTTTAATTTTTTTAGATGAATAGTGATTTTTAATTTTTTTAATTATATAATTAATTTATCCACCATGTATATTATTTAATATTAACTAGTTTAATAAGGGTAATATAGGGATTTCATTATTTTAATATGGACAACTCAACTTTCTAGTTACTTTTAAGGGGTGAATTGCAATTCTGATATTACAGAGATGATCCTATGTTTTATTGAAATTAGATGTTTGGCATTGATATGAGATAATGCAAAGTTTAAAATGGTAATTGTTATCATATTTTTTGAATGCTTTCTTATGACCTTGAAAATTTATTTGCTGTTGTCAAGTTTGCCATCAAAATTAGTAATCCGATTTTTACACTACTATATTCTTAATGTATTCCAGTTATGGAATTATTTCTTGTATTTCTTAACTGCTCGCCCTAGTTTTTAGTTTTATTATTATTTTTTTCTTCAACGTTATTACACCTTAAAAAGTAAAATTTCTTTGCACTTTGACCCTTGATATTACAAGACCATAAACTTGTGGATTTTTTTATTTTCAAGTAATTACTTCTTCAATGTTTGAATTGAAAAGGTTAATTTTTATAAATTAATTAACTTGAGCACTCCGTAACCTTTATACCTTTTTTTTTTTGGGATAAGTGTGACATGTCCCAACCCCACAACCCGGTAGTCAAGGAAGGGTGGAAAATTAACGTCCACCAAAAGGGTTCGAAACCTGAGACCTCGATGTAGCCAAATACCAAACCCTAAGCCTAATACCATCTAGGCTACCCCCATAACCTTTATACCATAAATCTTATTAACTATAATGTACCTTAAGACACATTTAAATATCATGAAATTTTTGTATAGTTTTGTTATAAAATTTACTTGATAATGTATTTAGTGAATAAAAATTATCAAAAAACTAATTCATTAATTAAAAATCATAGAATATAATGTCAAACTAAATTTTATAAGACAACTACAATCTTTGAAGGATATTATATATTCTTTAAAGTGCTAATGGTACTCCAGGCTTTGAGAGAAATCTAGAGCTTCAAGTTAGAAATTATAGTCGACAATCTTATTATTATCTACTCATTAATATCCAATGGATTCTAACATCTTCAGACATACATACGTACTACACATCCCGAACTTCATATTCGGCCAGGAAAGCTAATTTTAATTGAATTTGCATGCTTCTTTCTATTTAGGTCAACCATGCTTTGTTTTCATTCATCCACTGTATGTGGTTCAAAATTACCATTAATAATCTTAGTGGCTACTACAAATGATAATATGTCATTGACGATCATTTCATCACGATTTCACAGTTCTTTAGTATAAGAATAATTTATAAAATTGCTTCATGTCTAAACACTTGTCACTATTTAGGGGCTTCATTTCTAAGTATTTGTATCTCTTTAGGGACTAGCACCTCTTCAGCCACTTTTGTCTCTTATGGAACATTTATCTTTTAAGGGGATAAATTAGAGAAAGTGGAATCTTTAGCTTGATCATTAATCTAATTAGACTATCATTAGTTACCCTTCATTTTTGAGGGATTATATCTAGCAAGAACTCATAAGGGAAATCAAACAGAAATTCAAAATATCCCTATCCTACATCATTATCTTTTGATCCAAGTGGTTTACCACGCTTCTGGCCTATAACAGATTTATTATTTCTTGTTTCATGTGGGATTATTCTACAGGGGCCTTGGTTTTTTCTGGTGTATTAGCAACATATATATTTGAAGCTTCGCTATGTTAGCTGCATTAGTAAAAACATCTGGCATCTGATTAGTAACATTTTAAAAATTATCCTTCACACTACATTTTCACATTGAAGTATGTGAGTATCGAGATAACAAAATGTTTTTACACTCCAAGAATTTTTTTTTTTTTTTTTACTTCAGCAGATATAGCCTAATTCTAGGGGGCATTTTCTTTCCCTTAATCATAGCAAAACTATCTCATCAAAATAACAATAATGTACTTTTAATGTCCATACCTTGGCCATTTTCATCAACACACAAATATTTAAAATTTTCATCTCAATCTACAAAGAAATATGAGTCATCAAAACTTATAGGATCCATCGAGTCACTAACAACGTATCCTCACAATCCTTTTAGGATTTAAACAGTACTCCCTTTACTTTATTTATTCCACTTTTGATGGATTGATTTAAAGTTATTTGAATAACCACTTTGATGCCATTAAACATAGCTACATTTATTATTATTATTATTATTATTACTACTACTACTACTACTACTACTACTACTACTATGGTTGTTAAAATTAGAATCAATCAACTCCAAATTAATAAAGGTAGGATGATAAAAAAAAAGTGTATCTCAAGCACAAGATAGGTTAATTCCATCTAGTTAGGACATCTTGTCTCAAGCTTTTCTTACTACCCATTATTCCAACTTGTGTAACACAATCTTAGAATTTTTGTTTTCTTGATGGTGAACCTTTCATATATTTGATGGATTCCCTAATCTTCACAACCGATGCATCAATTTCTTTCAAACCATCTTGGACTATCAAGTTCAATATGTGAGCATAACAATGAACTTGAAGGAATTGACAATTCATCAAGAGTAGACCTCTAAAGTTCAATTGATTTTTCAAAATATCAACAAAACAATAATTGACAGAGGCATTACACAAAGTAATAGAAAACAACTTCTTCTCAATCCCCCACTCACCTAATAGTGTATTGATTTTATATGATAATGCAATACTAGTGTGTGGAGGGGACATATGATAAAAGTTCAAAATCTTTTTTTTCCAAATTCTGATCAAGAACAACAAAGTGGGCTATTAAAGAAAGGTAACTATCAGTATATAGAAGTCCACAAATCAAATGTCAAGCATATCCCCCTTGGAATTGAATTTAGCAAGTTTTGAAGTTTAAACTTTTAACATCCTCAATACACTTGCTTTGGAAGCATTCTTACTAGGCAACTTGATATTAGGAGAAGTGTATTTATATTCATATATAGTCCTAATGCCCTCATACTCAACAAAATTGATACGAAAATCATGTTTAACAATTGCTTAAATCAATAAATCATGAAATATCTCAAAATCAAAATTTTTAGAACATAACGAGAGTGGCTTGAGATTGTGATTTTGACAAAAATAAGTGTTCTATATCATGATGTTGCTTCTTAGGACAAGTTTCAACTTTCAAAGTGATTCAACATATTAACTTTCCCATGATGACTACTGCACTTATATTCCAATACACATAGCTTATATCAGACACTCTTGTTTAGACCTTCAGTTCCAAGTGTATAACCTCAAACATGGTCCACACATCTAATCTTAATATGTGTTTACTTTCCTCTTTGTCTTGCAATTTTGTGCCCTCTTTTTATGTATCATTTGTCTCTGTAGCTTCATTTCTATTTGAAACATTAAAATAAAAAATTTGGAAGTTACATAAAGAAGAAAAAAAGTCAATTAATATAAAAAATTATTTACAATTCCAGTAACAAACTTTGAATGAAGTATAATTTCATTTTAAAAAAAGGAAAAAAATTATTCTTAATAGTATTAAATTAACATCTATTGACATATTCAAAAGTATATTGTTTGATATGATATTTAAATCTTTTAATCAATACACTTCAAAATACAAATTAAATTATCTACTAGCCTACGAATTAAAAAAAAAATAATTAAAAGTAAACAAGACAAGAGCACATGGAGTACTAGATTAGGTATTAACATTGCAAACTCATAAATAAGGTACAATAGGCTACAAATAAAGCCTATAAGTCTAATCAATTTTTTAATAAAAAAAGTAAAATATATGATAAAGTTATGCAAACTATATTGTTAGAATATTTACTACAAATTACAAACAAGATGAAATGTTACATGTATTATACTTTATTTAACTGTTTAACAATTGAGATATTGTTTTCTAAGGATATGAATTGTTAAAGAATAAAAGAAATTAGTAATAAGAGAGCATTAAAACAAGAACAGAGGGAACTCAAGGCTGTATCGTGTGGTTTTTGCGGTTAAACAAATAACTAAGTTGAGTTGTATAACTGTAGTAGAATAATTTTAATGAGGTTAAACATAGTTATAAATTAGTATTTGTAATAATTTATTATATCTTTTATATATCATAAATAAATTTACTAAATTATATTTTATATAACGGGTTAAATATGTAAAATGGGTTTTTATATGATAAACCTAACTATGGTTTAATATCAAATGGGTTTCATCGTGTTAACTCATTAACAGTTTAATTCGATAATATTATATTGAAATCATGTTTTTATCAAATGGGCTCGTATTATGTTAACAGATCGTAGAAAATTTTGCCAGGCCTAACCCAAGTTCACCTCCTTTGCTTTACGTACCAATGGGCGTTAGCTTTCTCAGGAGACACAATGCCCAAAACTTGGCTTGGAACGAGCAGGCCAGCTGTGAATTACACTAGCCCTAATTCAATGAAGGTGAGCCCCTAGTACATTAGCTGTACCCATATAGCTACTATTTATTTTGTATAAAAGTCGTAAATGGATATATAAAAGCCGTAAACGAGTAAATAAAAGTTGTAAATATAATTTTTATTTACGACTTTTGTATACTCATTTACAACTTTACAACTTTTATGTACTCATTTATAACTTTTATACATTTGTTTACGATTTTTATATAAAATAAATAGTGGCTGTATGGGTATAGCTATTGTACCCAAGCCATTTCAGCAGCCTTGGGCATCTTTCGCCGTTTTTAAAGTCCTTCCTTTGAGGCTTATTGACTTTATGATCAACACCATTGGACTTCTTGCTAAACTTTTTATTACTTTATTTTAATCAATATTCTAATATTTACAAAATATTAATTAATTTATTTAAAATATTGTTTATTACTTTATTATAACAAAAAAAATATTAACAAAGATTTGATATTTTTAATCTAAATTTGAATTAGTTTTTAAATTAAATTAAATTAATTTATATTTATATTTTGAGTTTTCTTCATTACTATATATAATTGAATCCAGTCTTATAATACTCCAAATATAAGATAATCTATATATAGTTTAGTCTAGTCTAGTTTTGTCCCTAAAAAGTTTTCCCGTTAAGATTGAACTCCCAAACGTTGCCTAATAGTAACTTATAATAAAAAAAAAAATCAACCTTTAATTAAGAAGTCATATTTTTCAAAATAATATATAGCGCATTGCATTTAATTCGGAAAAAAAATCCAATAGAAACAATATAAATTCCCTAGCAATGCCTTGTTAGAGAGATATTAACCAATTAGGTGAAAAATTAAACTATCATAGATAAGTTATAGGTGTAGTGTTACCATAAAAAAATATAAATTGATGCAAAAAAATGTTTTAATAATTTGATCTTTATTTAAAATAAATATGAGTTTATTTTAGAGATTTTATTTGACCCCTAAGGTTAGGCCTAATTCTCGTTTCATCCCTATGTTATCAGAAATATATATTTGCCTTATGAGGTTCACCGTCAATGTTTAACTGGGGAAGGGCAAATTCATAATCTGAGATTGCAAAGAATTTAAAATTCAAAAAAAAAAAAAAAATCAATGGTGCCATGAGTCTTAAACGTGTTTTGCTTTACCTCTTGCTTAGGGGCTTGAATTTGCTCCAGAGCAAAACGAAATCCCTTGATCATTACAATAACATAGGACTTGTTTGATTCATCTCTCCCCAGACATATCTCAACTAACTCTTTCAATAACTTCTGGTGATTGGCCTCCATTTAATCATCATTGGTTGGGAAGGAGAGTTTTTGCAAAGTCCTCGAGGCAAACTCAAGAATCCTTCCAAGGTAAGCAATGTCCAGGTTACCATAATTCAGCAAGTGAGCAAGAATTTTCGTATCAATAACTTCAGGAATCCTTTCTTTCCAGCTTTGGGGAGCCATCTCACAAATTCTATCCTTCACCATCTCACAAATTCTATCCTTCACTTCCCTCACAAGTTGCATAACCTGGTCATAGTTGGGCCCATCTTGTTCCACAGATTCCATGATGCCATCCCAAAAGCCTTCTCCATTGTCTCTCTTATCTTAGCCAAATCCAGCCTTGCCTTCCACTTCAAGTTGTTAATTTCCACCCAAATCCAAATTCGCCCAAATTCGAAGATTGAATAGATAAAATATAAGAACCAAAGTAAGAGCGCCCAAACCAGAGTTGCCTTTCGGAACCCAATCTTCTTTTCACCCTTTTTTTTTGCTTTCTATACCAAAGCCATCCGATTATCAAAAATCCCATCAAAGTTGCAAATTCCATAACCCATTTGATTATCAAAATTTTGTCCCATCACTTGCCTGCAAATCTACAAAATTCAAGGTTGTAGATGGCGAGAATTACGGCTTCAAATCCGAGAAGAGAAGGAATTGTAGAGGTCTCGTTGGAATGGTTATGAATTTGAAAAGAGAATTAATTTTGACCTGCCTAATCGCTAATGACAAAGGGGATCAGAGCCGGATCCGGTGGAGGAGTAGGAGAGGGAGGAGGAGACGAGGGATTGGGCTTGAGGGGAGGAGAGAAGGGAGTGGACGGGGCGGTCGGAGTTGGCAAGGGAGGAGTGGGAGAAGGAAGATAAAGAATATGGGAGGAGAGGGAGAAGGGTCATTAATGGTGCTGGTGGAGGAGAGACGATCCTCTCTCTCTCTCTTTCCTTCGTTTTATAAATTTAATGTATTTAATTCATATTATAATCAAAGTATATATGTATTTATATGCTGGAGAAAAGAAAGAAGATGGCCTGTCGAAATTGGTAAGCCTTTAATGTAGTAGAAATTGGAAGTACAAGAAGGAAATAAAGATAGACTAGTGAAAGAGATGTGACGAACAGATTGAGAGGTGGAAGTCAACCTGGGATGAGAGAGAGAGAGAGAGAGAGAGAATATAGAAGAAGACTTGTTTACTTCCTTTTTCTATGTCTCACAAAAACGAAAAAGTAAGGGGTATATATAGAAAGCCTTACTGCCTCAAGTTACCCCCTTATATAAGGTAAATATGTATCTTTGACTATAAATAAGAAAAATATTTAATGCTTTGTAAAATATATGACATTTCACAGCACTTTTTCTTTAGATATTTTTATTATCTTAGGATAATTACAATTATATATGATTTTACCAAGAAAAAATCCAATGGGATAAAAACCTCTGCAAAGAAATATAATTATATCCTAAGCGATATGGACATGTTTTACTACCTCATTAAAAACCTTGTCAGTAAAACCCAGTGAGAAAAACTTGGCTAAGGGAAAAAGAGTACATTGCACATAAATATCTAGAATACTCCCCCTGATTATTTCAATAAAACAATGCTCTTTATCAAGTTGGTTGCTTGCTGAGCTGCCGCATGCCAATGCCGTATACTAGTTTCTCAAATGTTGATGTTGGCAATGTCTTAGTGAACAAATCTTCAAGATTATTGTTGGAACAAATCTGTTTCACATCAATTTTTCTGCTTTCTTCAAGTTCCTACGTGTAGAAGAACTTTGGAGAAAAATGTTTGGTTCGATCTCCCTTGATATACCCTCCTCAAATTTGCACTATACAAGCTGAATTATCCTCATATATAATTGTTGAAGGATCTATTGTAGGACATAATCCACATAAATTCTTGATGTGTTCGATAATAGACCGTAACCATATACATTCTCGGCTAGCTTCATGCAATGCAAGGATTTCAGAATGATTAAAAGAAGTAGCAACCAAAGTTTGCTTTGTAGAACGCCATGAAATTATGGTCCCATTATAAGTAAAAACATATCCAGTTTGCGATCGAGCTTTGTGGGGATGAGATAATAACCGGCATTAACATATCTAACTAAACCATGATTCTCAAAAAGCTCATATGAAAAGAATAATTCTAAATTATTGGTTCCTTAAAGATAACGAAAAATATGTTTAATCCTATTCCAATGCCGTCTAGTAGATATAGAACTAAATCTTGCTAATAAATTTACTACAAATGCAATATATGGCCCTGTACACTATGCCAAATACATTAATGTACTTATAACATTCAGATACGGTACTTCTAGACCAAGTATCTGTTCGTCATCTTGTTTAGGATAGAATGGATCCTTTTTGGGACCAAGGGATTGAACCAACATTGGGGTACTCATCGGATAAGCTTTATCCATTATTGAATCGTTTTAAAATCTTTTTTGTATATGCTGACTGATGAACAAGTATACCGGTTGAAATATACTCGATCTGCAGGCCGAGATAGTATTTTGTTTTCTCGAAATCTTTCATTTCAAATTCTCTTTTCAAATATTTATTAGCATTCTGGATCTCATCAAGAGTCCCAATTAAATTCATGTCATCGACATATATTGCTATAATAGCAAAACTAGATTCTGACTTCTTTATAGACACACAAAGGCATATGGGATCATTAATATATCCTTCTTTAATCAAGTATTCACTAAGGCGATTGTACTACATTCGTCCTGATTGTTTCAATCCATATAGGGATCTTTGTAATTTGAGTGAATACATGCTCCTTGGCTGTGTTTTAATTACTTCAGGCAATTGAAATCCTTTAGGAAGTTTCATATATATGTCAAAATCTAATTTACCATATAGGTAAGCAGTAACCACGTCCATAAGGCGCATGAGAAGTTTTTTTGAGTGTTGGTGTCAACGTGTGACACTTGCATGTGCCATGCACATGTTGATTTTTGTCTAACTTGTAATAAAACTATAATAGTATTTTGATTCCTACTTTACTATTTCTAGATGATTATTATAGTAAGTATTTGGTTTACAATAAATATCTCCTTAGATTAGGATATTGTTTCTTGTATCCTAATTAAAATAGGAGAATATTTATTTGTGTCGAAATTCCTTTAGGAGTTTAATTATAACACTTCCTATTATATTTCTCGTTATCCTAATATGATTTTGATTAGAATTTTTACAAGATTCTAAAGGAGATTTCGTCCAGGCCTTTCACTACAAATATACGACGTTATTTTTACATAACTTGTTAGACAGATTGGCGGGTTAGCTGATTTGGTTGTGTTTTGAGAGAGTCTTGATTTTGGTATTCTATGAATTGATAGAAGAGCTTCAACGCAAATTTGGGATGCTTCTTTAATTTGATTCTTTGAGTCTTTTGATTCATGTATGAATGGTAGAAATCGTACATGAGTTATTGATTGAGTCTGTGTGAGTTAGTAGACACTTGGGATAACTTACGGGTTAAGTGTGTATGTAATTCAATGTCAGACTTTGTGTGTTATGTATAACTTAATAGTGTGTTGTTAAGTTATCTGCGACAGAGAGTGGGCAGTGTCACTAGAGTTTAAGATCTTTGTGAAGATTTTGTTTTACAAAGATTAGGTCAGTGTATGAGGGTGAGTCAGCACTGTAAAAGGTCCTAAAGATTGTACAAACAAGAACTTAATGAATTGCAGCTCTATAGCTGTCCGTGGATGTAGGTTTTATAATCGAACTACGTAAAAATCCTCCTGTGCCGATTTACATTACAGTTTACTGTTATATGTTTTATAACTACATACTTCCAGAACTCTCAATTGGTATTAGAGCAGGTTCACTGATAGACAAGTGAAGAAAACGATCAGGCTGATATGGAAGAATGGAGTTTATTCGCAATGGAGGATTCGGAACACAACCACCTATCCTTGATGACAGTAATTATTCATATTGGAAGGTAAGAATGATGATGTATATCAAATCTCTTGATGACAGGACATGGACTAGTGTGCTTAAAGGATGGACACCGCCAACAAAGTTGAATGCTTTTGGTGATTCCGAACCCAAACCTGAGGATGAATGGACTGATGAAGAATACCGACGTTTCAACTGGAATTCAAAGGCTCTCAATGTAATTTTTGCTGCACTGGACCTAAACAATTTCGGACAGATTTCAGGTGCAAAGTTGCCAAAGAAGCATGGGACATACTTGAGGTAAAATATGAAGGTACAACATCGGTTAAAAGATCTAAATTGATGAGACTTAATTGTCAATTTGAAAATTTAATGATGCATGAAGCTGAATCGATTTCTAAGTTTTACTCTAAGATATGTCATATCACAAATTCGGCATATATGCTTGGGAAAACCTTCACTGATGCATAAATTGTTAGCAAAATAATTAGGTCTGTCCCAGATAAATTTCAACCTAAAATTTTAGCCATTGAGGAAGTTAAGAACACTGATGAGATGAGCGTTGATGAACTAATTGGCATTCTTCAAAATTTTGAAATTAATCAAAGTAATAGGAAGCAAAAAGGAAAAAGCATTGCATTCAATGTGAAAACTAAAAAATCTGACCATGAAAGTAATGATGAGCTTGATGAAACTGATTCTGAACAGATTGCTTTTCTAACAAGAAATTATGTCAAGTTTATGAAAAGAAATTTCATAAAAAAGAATCAAAGAAAGCCATCAAACTCAAGTGAAGAAAAATTCAGAAAGTTCAGCAAGGAGAATGACAAGAAAAAGCCAAAACAACCTGAAAAGAAAGGGTAGATTCAGTGTTATGAATGTTTTGGTTATGGGTATATTCAGTCTGAATGTGCTAATCTCAAGAAGAAGAACAAAGGCTTGACATCAACCTAGAGTGATAAATCAGAATCGGATTCAGAAGATCAAGATTGCATGAACAATTTTGTTGCATTTATTGCATCTGCAGCTGATGAAGGGAAAGTTGTTATGTCTGACATAATAGAAAATTGTAGAACCAGTGTTGATCATTCTGATGAAGAAGATGGACCAGAATACTATGAAGAGTTGCAAGAGACATACAACGCACTCTATGGTGAATGGCTGAATCAGAAGGAAGAAATCAAAATCTTGAACAAGAAGATTGAGGTGCTGGAATGTGAAAAATCCTATGCTGAAAATCATATCTTGGAGCTGGAGACTGTTTTGATAGACAAAACAGCACATATTGAGAAAATCACAACATAATTGGTTGAAAGCAAGAGGTGTGTTGATCAACTCAAAATTGGAGCAACCAAACTTGATCAGGTTTTGAGTCTTGGAAGAGACAACTCCAATAAATATGGATTGGGGTACATAGAAGGTAATGTTACATCTTCATCAAAAATAGTTTTTGTTAAAGCCTCAACATCAGGTAAGAATTCGGAACTTAACTCTTTAAAGTCAAGCCCTGATTCCAAGAGCAGTGAGACATTTGTCTCTCCACTGAGTTCTTTCAAATCCAGTCCTGAAAAGGTAAAGAAATTCATTTCTACTTGTTATTTTTGTGGTAAAAAGGGACACATTAGGCCTAGATGCTTTAAACTGTTGAATCTTTTGCATAAGAGATCAAAACAATTCAAACTGTTATCAAAATCACAACAGCAGTGGGTTAAGAAAGACAAGACAGTATGTCATGTTGCTCTTACTACTCTTGAACATACTTCTAACGGTTTGTGGTATTTTGATAGTGGTTGTTCCAGGCACATAACTGGAAATAAACAGTTTTTAATAGATTTTAAAGCATGCAGGGATGGTAATATCACCTATGGAGATGGAGCAAAGAGTAAGATCATTGGTAAAGACACTTTGAATGTCAAAGGCCTACCCAATTTTTAAAATGTCTTACTGGTTAAAGGTTTGAAAGCTAATCTTATTAGTATTAGTCAGATTTGTGATGACAAGTATATTGTTAATTTCACACAAAACAAATGCATGGTCTTACATAATTTTGGTAAATGCATTCTAGAAGGTAATAGATCTTTGGATAATTGTTATTTGGTAAAGATTACATTTCAAGCTATGATTTCGGACTTAGAATTGTGGTATCAAAAATTAGGACACTTAAATTACAAAGACTTGGTTAAATTAACTAAGTTAGGTGCTGTAAAAAGAGTTTCTAAACTTGATGACAAAGTTAATGGAATTTGTGGACCATGTCAAATGGGAAAACAAATTAGAAGTTCTCACAAATCAAATCCACATCTTAGCACATCCAAAATACTTGATTTGCTTCACATGGATCTTATGGATCCTATGCAAATTGAAAGCATTACATGTAAGAGATACATATTTGTTTGTGTGGATGATTTTTCTAGATATACTTGGGTTGATTTCATTAAAGAAAAATCTGACACTTTTGAAGCGAAGCTTTCAGGAATCTTTGTGTTAAGCTTGAAAATGACAAAACAGGAACATTGGCAAGATTGTGAGAATAATAAGTGATCATGGCAAGGAATTTGAGAATGTTAGCTATGCTGACTTCTGCAAATATCATGGCATTGATCATGAATTTTCAGCCCCCAAAACCCCTGAATAGAACGGCATTATGGAAAGGAAGAATAGAACTCTTCAAGAGATGGCTAGAGTGATGCTCAATAGCAAGAAATTAACCAAAAGGCTATAGGTTGAAGCAATAAGCACTACCTATTATATTTCAAATAGAGTTTTTCTTAGACCTGGCACTAACCAGACACTTTATGAAAATTTGAAAGTTAGAAAACCGAATTTGAAATATTTTCATGT